>JAFVLL020017348.1:0-97233 GCA_021397915.2 Tor tambroides
GGCTCCGATCAGCCCGCCGTGATGAGGAGCAGGTGTTTCTCCTTCGTTGCCAGGGCGACGCTGATTGGTTCCCGGGACAGGTGTCACAATATATAGATAGATAGATAGATAATATTTCATACAATATTTCATTGTGGCTTTGTCTATAAAGCTATAATAATAATAATGGTAACACTTTATTTTAGGGTCTCTTAATTAGTTGCTTATTAGCATGCATATTACTAGAATATTAGCCATTTATTAGTTGTAATTAAGCACATATTAATGCCTTATTCTACATGACCTTATTCTACATCCCTAATCCTACCCAATACCTAAACCTAACAACTACCTTAACTATTAATAAGCAGCAAATAAGGAATTTATTGAGGGAAAAGTCGGAGTTAATAGTGAATAAGTGTTCCCTATTCTAAAGTGTTACCATAATAATAACAATAATAATAATAAAAACAGGAAAAATATAGGTACATTATTAGTACTGAATCATTCATTTCATTTCTTTTCATTTTCATTAAAATGTTTAGTAGCAGTCCAGCCATCCATAGTTCAACAGAACACGATCCACTCATCTTAAAGTGAAATTATACTCTGTTTGCCTTGAACTCTCTAAGAAATACAGGTAACCTAAAAAGGGGAAAAATGTTACAGGGAAGGGAACAGTATTAAATAATGAATGATTGACCAGCCAGTGTTTTTGTTTTATAGTGTTTAAACTCACCATCATTTTCAAAAGCAGCGTCCACCCGTGACCCAATGCCACGGAAATAACATCGAATAGTTTTAGGAAAGCCTCTGTCCATTTGAGCTGTTCTTTCACTGAAGCTACACCATTGTTAAAATTATGTTAGTTTTAATGTTATTTTGAAAAATCAATGCAATATTAAGTGGAGACAATGGTTCATTTAAGCTAATCATTCATTTTTTTCTTACCTCCAGTATTTGGTTCCAACAAATAACAAAGTGCGCCCAATTGATTTTATATACAGCTGCATCAATCTTTCTCACGTATGTAGGAAACCCGAATTTGGTTATGGGTTTGGGATATCCAGGTATAGTTCTGCCTTTTACTGCCCAGTACTGCTGACCTGTATGTGGAAGACCACACAACTGCATTTACTAAAGCCTTGTTCTACAGACTCTTTAGGAAATATAACTTTACCTTTGAAGAGGAAACTAATGCCTCTGCCACTGAACTCATAAGCAGCATCTACAGAGTCAATGGATGGCCAGGTAGATTTTATTTCATGCATTGAAAGTCCACTATAGTAGCCCTTCTTCCAGTAATAGCTGAAATGAAGAATTAAATATTAAATATTTCTAATCATATATTTTTATTAAATATATTAAATATAAAAAAATAAAATTAATTCTTACCCATTTTTAAAGAAGTACAGTTCTCCACGGATGCTGGTCACTGCATCAAACACCAAGTCACGTTTACATGGTTCTGGTGGGGTCAGTCCTAAAACATGATACAAAATGGGGGGAAAATACATCTTTATTGATAGTTTTATAGTTGATAATGCTCTCCAGTTGCCCTAAAATATGATCTATTGTATTTAATTTGTGTTTTCTGTCACAAAAAACACTTACTATACAGGGCCTGGACCCCAAGTCGGTCATCACAGGGAAGTGTATAGCCATACGTGTTGATGTAGTGGTAAGTTGGATACATGAGAGCCGAAGGGTCATTGGAGTGCTCTCCAGTGCATGTCCAAATTCATACGCAGCCACCAAAAGCAAGTTTATATCTGAAGTGTATTTTTTTAAATTATTTTTTTTATAATAAATAATAAAAAGTTAACATTCACATAAGCATGTGATTCTGTGTGATTTGTGCATTCACCTCGTGAACGTAGGGTCCACCTCTCATCCTCATCAAAGTGTGTGTCTCCTCTCGGCTCTGCAGGGGCGGACTTACCCATTAGGCAAATGTAGGCGACTGCCTTGGGCCCCCAAAAGCCAAGGGCCCCCTAAAATGCTTTATACGAGATGCGCATTAAGCGCGGACACGCTAACGGTTGCTGTTTACGGTGTTTATTACCACTGCAACTGTCTGCGTATCGGAGTTGAACGTGCTTCTTGTGTATCCTGCTTGTAGCAAATGAAAATATTATGCATCTGAAGCTGACTTCCGCGCGAGCGCGAGGTGGTCTCTCTTTCCCAGCGCGCACACACCTATCTCTGCGTCTGCTCTGTTCAGCACGCAGCTGAAAGGAGCTGCGCTTTCAGTTAAAACACAGATATGTTGCTTCTCTAATTTTACATACAAGTATAGCCGAAATCACAGCACAACTATTGTCTTTATCTTACGTGTAGCCTATTTGATTTCATCAGACAACGGCACGATTATAAATCAGGATTTTTGTGCAGATTAACATCTTGGAAGGGAGAGCTGGTTATGTAGTCTTAATTTGTTGCGTTTCAGTCAATATTTAATATTCATTCCGTTGTCTGACAACAGAAACAGTAAAATATACCAATGAAAACAGTTTTATTGAGAATTTAGCTGCATCAAAATACAGTATGTGGCACAGAGAGGCAAACAAATCTAATAATAAAAAATAAATGTACATTTTCCAGAAGAAGTGAGCTGTGTCAGTAAATTGCTCAGTGCAAAGAAAGAGAAGTATTGGAACCTGGTATTTCTATGTTCTTCTTTTTTTTCATGTGTCTAATAGATATGAACAAGTTCTTTGAAAAACATCTATGACCTTTTGTCTAGTCTTCATGCTCTATGCTAACTATGGTTTCACTAATAATAAACATATTGCATAAAGCATCCATATTTGTCCATGTCCATGTTGATTAGAGTATTAAAAACTTGAAAATGATTAATTTAAGGTACATTTAGAACAGATAAAAATGTGAGATTAATTGCGATTAAATATTTTAATCGATTGACAGCCCTAAGTTAAAATGACTAAAATTAAATGTAGGCTTATGCTGGTAACTCATCAGTGGACTTTCCTCGTCAATATAGGCTATATTTTTTCACACTTTTCTCATTCTCGCTAATTCAAGTTTTTATATAAATGAACCTCTGAAGGGAACCGATTGTCTTCAGAAAAGTTTCGATGGCATTTTCATTTTACCTGATAAAGTATCATTTATGAGCTGAGCACTGCTTTGTTTACAGCCATTACCGCAGAAACCGCTATATTTCTGACTTTCCAAAAGCACCTCCTACTGGCAGAGAATGAATGTGCATTTTCAATAATGCAGTCTGCAGTTTTTGTTCAGACCAATGCGAAAATCCACCCACATAAACCCGTTTTAAATAATATAATAATTTATACTTCTGACTCATCCCTTTTCTTTAAAAAAAAAATGGTTTAAATGTTCAATTGTGAGGTTTATCATTTTATAATTTATTTAGTTTTTTGTTAAAGCTTGTATCTCAACGGTAAATCAATTGCTATTTCTTGGTCTACAACATGAAAGAATAAAAGTGTCTGCTAAATGAATAAATGTAAATGTAAATGAAAGAATTATAACATGTACATGAAAAAATGTAGAAACATTGGACACTGGAAACACTGGAATCTTCTTCAATCGAAACTGAAATTACAAAATTTGCTGTCTTTGGATCATTTTAAAACAGTTATTCGCGCAAATGGAAGATGACTCAATGATATGTAACTGTTTTAAGTGTTTTTAGTCTGTTTGTGTTGTAATATTTGTGATGAAACTGACTGTATTGTTGCCCATTTTGACCAGGACACTCCTGTGAAAGAGATTTTTAATCTCAGAGAGTCTCTTCTGGTTAAATAAAGATTAAAAAAAATAAAAAAATAAATAACATTTACAGTCATTAGTTATGACCAACAGGAATTTGGCTATTTTGGTTTGAATGTGGATTTTTGGAAAAAATCAGGCTGTGAATTAATGCATACTCCTCAGAGGAGAATTATACTATACACACCAAACTTTGTCAACATGATCCCAAAACACTGAGGAACCTAAATTGCAAATGGATTTTGGATATCTTGAACGGTGTTGCCATGTCGATTTATTAAAATAACAACAAAAAAGGAAACAGTAATTTTCTTATATCTTTAAAGTGTATTATCCAAATTTTTCAAAACTTTTTACATATGGAGAACAAGTCATGTATCATGCTCAGGAGCCATCAAAAAATTTAAACTATCAGATAATTTAGTTGACTGATGAAGACTGTAATACCAAGGATGACCACCGGATGGAGTCATAGGATAAGAAATCTTCTAATACTGTTCAGCTCATCCTCAGTGTATCAGAAAGAAAAAAAATAATGCATAGAATCAGTTGATATGTACTGTACTGTCAGTATATTTTTACATAATTGTTGTAGAAATGCTTATAGAGCATTAAAATAATTTTAAAATCAAATCTTTAAAGGAAAAATCATTAAAAGTTTTATATATTCTACCCACTCTCACTGATAGGATAAGAAATCTTTTAAATCTGACCTTTTACTGCTCAGTTCAATTAATTAGAATAAGAAACAAGTATATAAAATAAATTAATGTACTTTATTGGTAATATAGATTTATAGAATTATTTCACAAGTGCTTATAGATCATTAAAATAATTTTTTAAAAAGTGTTGGTAAAAATTTACAATAATGTTTCTTTGGTTAACATTAGTTAATGCGTTATTTAACATGAACTAACAATGAAAAATATATATTTTTACAGCATTTATTAATCTTTTTATTGTTAGCTGATAAAAATATTCATGTTCATGGTAATTCACAGTGCACAAACTAATACAACTTTAAATTTTAATAATGTATTAATACATTTTGAACTTAATATTAATTAACATTAATAGATGCTATATGATTATTGTTCATGTTAACTGATATACCTGTTAATGTTTATGTTCTCTTTCATTAAAAATGTTAATTTTCATGCATTCATAGGCTACATGGTTGCAAATAAAATGTAATTCTAATTTTTAAGTGCCATTGTTTGAAAATGCTTTGTTGACTGACGTTTCATAGACGTTCAGTTGTGCTTTCAAATGTTATGCCTCAGTGTATCTGCCTCCTAAATTAGTACTATGTGCAGCCAGTGGTTTGTGTAACGTGCATGACATTTTTGTATAAAGGATGAGGATTTAAAGTCTCTTTGAAGAAGAGAAGGAAGAAGCCCTTTTAGTGATGAGTGATGTTTAATTAATTTTATTTGCTGGGCTGTTTCTGATTTGTAAGATTATTACTCGATAATATTGTTTAATTTATGTAAAAATTATTATGACGTGCGCATTGTGTTTGTTTAGTTTTATTTCACGAATGTGCGCGTATTTACGCTGTTTGTTCATTGAATATAACCGGTGTAGGCTACACTGGAGGGGTTGGGTGGGGTGCTGGGTCTTGTATGGGGGGCCTGCAGCTGCGTTAGCCCAGGGCCCCGCAAAGGCTTAACGCGGCACTGGGTTTCGGTTATTTTGCTGTTGTAAGACCTTTGAAATAACAGAAATCATTTGGCGAAGTGATATGGTCATGTAATGCGGTCAGCTGCCTGGAACTACGTTCGCCGTGCGTTTCCCTGAAAACAATTGCACACCTTAGAACGTTCGTCAGCCAATCAGATTCAAGCATTCAACGGCCCCGTAGTATAATAATGATATAATACAGTAAAATATAATACTGTAAAAATACGTCTATTAAAAAATCTTAAATTATTTATATATTTAATTATATTTTTATTATTAAATTATAACGTAAATTATTATTAGATATAATATTAACTTTCACCAAAATGTTTATATTATATTTCAAAACAAATCTATCTACATTGCAAGAAATCTTGTTTTTGTATAAATTTCCAGTTTAAAAAAGTTTAAAATGAAAATTAAAAACAGACGTTTTGCCGCATTAGTTTAAAAACTGACCTTGTATAAAATATTTACATATTTTATAGAAGGTATTATCTTTATTAATTCCAAAAATTTGCTATCTTACAAAAATGTAAGAGAAACTGAAAAAAACCCCAACAACTTCTGCATTTTCACATAACAAAATGAAAATGGTTGTGAGGAGTTTTACTAAAATTTTACAAAAAATTTAAATTATGTTTTATATAAAATAAATTATGTTTTATATATAATAAAGTAAATTTTGGGTTCTGACATCACAACATTTATAGACATCTTTTTTACATTTAGGATGACTCTAATTGTTATAGTCACAAAAAAAAAAAAGATTTCAGTTAAGTGACAGAGTAAACTTTGTATTTGTACAACATATCAAAATTCCCCAACGTCTTCATAATGTGATGTGTGTTCAGGTTACAGGCCACGCCCCCTTAATAAAGTTTTATTACAAATTTTCAAAAGCAGGTTTTGTGTGAGGGTTAGGAGATTTAAAAATGAACTCAGAGTACATTCTGCACTCTTCATTGCTATGTACTTTTTCTGCATTGTGGCTGATTTGTAGATTTTGCATGTCCCATTTATTTCCTATGGTAACCAATTTTGACAGCGAACAGGACAATCATGACTATTTTTAAGACCATTTAGTCTTTTCTAATCATGCCCATGTTTGTGTGTTCATTTAGCAAGTGCGCTATGTAAGAGATAGTGTAGTGTTTCATATGGTACACTTTATATGTAAATCAAAACTTATTTTTAAAACATTTCAACCCATTCGACAACAAGTGTGATCCCCACAGTGTGTAGATTTGCAGAGACATGCCTCCAGTAATTACCTTAAGCTGCTTTTTGAAACACCCAATGGTGCAACTTGGACACATCGTGAGTGATGAACCAAGGGTTGTAGGGTGTTTCAGGTCTTAGCTCAGTGATTTCATTCCTGTACTCGGTTCCACTTTATATTAGGTGGCCTTAACTATGTACGTACATTTAAATTAATCATTTGATACAATGCATTTATTGTATACATACATGTTTTTACATTGGACTTCTGTTCTAAAAAATACCTGCATGTAATTACATCTGTAATTAATTTCTGTAATTACATTTATTATTACACTGTTGACCTGTCACCCTTACACCTAAACCCACTCTTAAATCTACCCATACCACCAAACCCTGTCCCTAACCTTTCCTGTAACCCACCTCAATAGCAGCAAAAGTGTTTTGCAATACAATATGAACACAATAATTTTTTGACGTAAATACATAGCAGTTAAGGCCAAGTGGGATCCTGTACTGTATCCCTGTCATTTCTAATTGGTTAACCAACGCTGTGTCTCAGTCTCCCCTATTTAACACTCTCCCATTTGGTGTGAAGCTGGTTAACAAACAGACAAAAATCAGATTTTTCATCAGACTGCTGAAATCTTTATTTTGAAATTGCATCAATCATAAGACATGTTTTGTTTTGTCCTTTTGTTGCACATGATACTTTAAAGCATACTAAACTACCTACGTTTCTGTAAAATAAGTTAGAAAGTTAATACATTACTTAATAATTTACTTTAAAATACTGACGGTTCAGATTCTCCTTCATGCAGGCAGTATATTGCTGAGCTTTAAAGAAAACTCAGCATTAACTGACTAACAGGGCAGGAAATAACTGTTGTTGAGAACACGGAGCAGCTGCTTGTTGTAGGCGCCAAACTCAAACATCTTTGATCCACTGAAGAGATAGTTGAAACCTAAAAATCATCAAGAAAGACTGTGTTAGATGGGATTTTACTTCAGATTTTCTTGTTTGTAAGTCACTTTGAATAAAAGCGGCTGTTAAATGAATGAAAGTAAATGTCGTGTGTTACATTTCGCAAAACCCATACCTTTATACTGGAAGGCTGCGGTCACCTTCCCTGTCATTCCAGGGAAAACGTCTTCCACCGGTTTAGGATAACCTTTCTCCATTGTGCGACGCTCCTCGTCATAGCTGTACAAAATAAATTCATGTTAATTGAAGCTTCTTGAAAAAGATGACCAACTCAATCAGACTAAGGGATTTACTGACCTATAAATCTGGTTGTCGACGAAAAACAGGATTTTGTAGCTGGTCTCATCGTAGAGGACTGCGTCGACTTTCTTCACTTTTCTTGGCAAATGGAACATGCTGAGACTCTTGGGATATCCTTGTGCCATTTCATAGCCATAGAGAGCCCAGACCTTCTCACCTGAGGTGTGACAACATTTTCAAATTATATTTCACGTCTCATATGACATAGTTATCTTCACTCTTAAAAATAAGCATTCTTTATTGGCATCTATGGTTCCATGAAGAACATTTAACATCCATGCACTCTTGAAGTTTTCACAAAAGAACCATTTCTGGTTCCCAAAAGAACCTGTCAGTGAACAGTTCTCAAAAGAACCATTTTTTCCTTGGTGTGAAAAACACTCAACAACCCTTTTCCACTATGAAGGACCTTTTGAGCACTGGAAAAGTCCTTTGAATGTTAAAGGTTCTCACTGAAATGGTTCTTCTATGGCATCCCTACAAAACCCCCTTTTGTCATTTCTATTCATATGGTTTTTACCTTTGATAATGAAGACTTTGTCCTCCAATGGACTCTCGAATGCTGCATCGATATGTTCTGGAATCTCAGGCCAGAAGCTTGTGATGAGATGTTGTTCAACAGTTGCGCTCAGAGGATAACTGCGCCAGAAGAAGCTGCAAATAAAGCCAGATACCGACAGGTCAGATACGACTCATCACAGCCCACGAGGACATTTTGACATTTTGAAAGCATTTCTGTCTCTTTACCTGCCCTTGAAGAACATGAGCTCTCCGCGGAGCATAGTGACAGCATCCAGGACCAGTTTGGGATCACATTTGTTTGGGGTTACTGGTGGTGTGGGGTTTGGATCATTAGGGTCGACATCTGTGTTTGGGCCTGTTTAATAAAAAAGTCTAATCATTAGAAACGCCACTTTCAGTGTCTTTTCGATTCATCACTGATGTATCTGATTTGTAGCATATTTACCATAAAGAGACTGGATTCCATCGACATCGTCTTTAGGGAGGACAAAGGTATTGATGTCTCTGTAAACGTAGGTGGGATACATCAGTGCACCCGGATCCTGTGAATGTTCGAGCCCTAGAGAGTGACCGAACTCATGGGCAGCCACCAGGAACAAATTGTAGCCTGAGGAATAAGTGAATACAGCTGGGTTTTTATTTTGTGCATTGGAGCAAACTGGCGACGTTTTAAAAGTAATCTGCTCTCACCTTGAGGAGATCTGTAGAAAAAATCCTCGTCATCGTCAAAATGGGCATCACCACCGATGCCTTCAAATGGAGCAAAAGCGTGAGCCAGAAAACCATTTGGTCCGTCAAAGGGGTATCCATCCCGATGATCTGGAAAGAAGAAGAGATTTGTTTTTTAAAGAACTCTTAAACTCTATCTCTCTCTCTCTCTCTCTATGTTAAAAAGCAGTCAACAAATTCAAATAAAAACATATATATATATATATATCTATATATATTAAATATATTCATATATACAAATATACTGCAATGAAATGTAATCCAAATTATTTCCCTTTTATCTCTACTAATATTTTTATACTAAACACGCGAAAAAAATGATAATAATAAAAATATATAAAATTATTTTTCAATATCATCACATTTCCTTGTTTCATTATTAAAAATATATGAAATATCTTTTTTAAAAAATCCTATTTTTGTATACATTTCCATTTAAAATATTTTAAAAAAATGTAATAATCAAATAATATTTCTATGGAAGATATTAAAACTTGATTTCAAAGAGTTTGCCTTTATGCACTAGGCAGACTTTTTCACTTGTTTGTACACAAAAGAATCTGCCAGTGCAGAAAGACAAAATACACTTGCACTAAAAACATTTTCTGAGCCTTAAAGTCTTAATTTCTTATGCACTGTAAAAGAGTAAATTTAACTTGCTTTAAGGATTTTTTAATATTTTAACTTGAAAACAAGACTAAAATACTAATTAAAAACAGGACGTTTTGCAGTGTTAATGGTTAGTTTAAAAAACTGACCTCCAACAGCAAAGGAGATCATGATGTCAGCTGTGCCACTGTAGATACGGGTGAATCTCAGAGGAGTGACATCTGCCCACACTTGAAGGGCCCTTTTGATGGAATCATCCACCTCTGCTACAGACATGTCAGGGGTGTAGTTCTCAATCCTGGCAACAACAACAAAAAAGAGACAGTAAAATAAATGCTACAAGTCCTTTTTAATCAGTTTTGTCTTGAACAGTTTTGTCTGTTAGCAGGTCTCACCTGTAGGTCAGATCATTTTTTTTCCACTTGTAGTCCCCTTGAAAAGTAGAGTACGCTGCAACGTCTGGAACCCCGCAGCGTGGCTTCTTCATCACATCCAGCGTCTCCTCATCCACCTTCCCTGTTACCTTGAGTCCAAAGAACTGCTGCATCTCTTTCAACCTCAGACTCACGACACTGGAGCGTTTTTCAGCGTCAGAATTGGTCTGCTGTGGCAGGCCATATAACTGAGTCAGGTAATTCTGAAAAAAGAAGATCAAAGTTAGTTTGCATTCTGTATCTAATAGAGTTGTCAAAGTAGTTCAAAGCGTGCAAATTACCACTGCAATGCTCTCTCTGTCTTCATCAGCAGGTGGTGCTATTGGGCTGGTGTAACCAGAAACCACCAAAGCGATAAGAACGCACAGCTTGTAGTAGCTCTTCATGTTGCTTCTCTTTCAAGAAACTGATGCAGTCTGTGTTTTGCGCCCCTCTTATATACACCAAAGACGGACAGATTGTGCAACACGAGATTGAGTCACATACATTGCACCTTTCGCCACAGGAAACTAAATCAGGGAGTGACGTATTACCAAATACATACATTTTTTATATATATGTAAATAAATAGATTCTACACTGTATAGTCTAGTTGTAATGAAATCTCCTTGCATTATTTATATAAAAAACATTTCTTTCCAAATATTTACACTAGGAGTTGTCAACTCTCAACCAACCCAGGGACCCCCTTAATACATTTCTGCATTTAGTAGCTGATAATAAAAAACAGTCTACAGTATAATATATGAAGATGATCAGAAGATGACAATTTTTATATGTATATCTAGACTATATATATATATATATAAACACACCCACACACCTTTAACACTGTCACATTGATTTTCTTTTTAATTACAATGTTTGATTGTTTTGGAATTGAGGATAATAATTGTTAAGCTTTTGCAAAATTTATACATATATATATATATATATATATATATATATTAGTGGTGTCAAACGATTAATCGCATCTAAAATAAAAGTTTTTGTTATATATAAAAGTTATATATATATATATATATATATATATATATATATATATATATATATATATATATATATATATATTCAGATGTAAGCCTCTAAGTGCCATCTGAAATTTTCATCTAAAATGAGTTTTTTTATCAGGCTCCTATGTTTAGGTTCAGTAATTTTACTCTAATGACAATGAATAGGTCCTTTTCTATGCAATTAAAGTGAAATAGCCGAACATAAATATAGGAGCCCAGTAAAAATGCTCATTTTAGAAGAAAATTTCAGACAGCACTTAGAGGTTTTTGCATCTGAACTCTATTTATATGTGTGTATGTATATATATATATATATATGTGTGTGTGTGTGTGTGTGTGTGTGTGTGTGTACATTTATATTTTTAATTTTGTTGTAATTTTGTTTTATGTATCAATCCAAAGACCCCTTGCAGTATTTTTATGAACTCTGGATTTACATTATTTACACAAAGCATTATCATTAACACCAAAAAATGTATCAAAAAATGAAAGGAAAGCTAAAAAAAAAAAAAAATTATACATGCATGACAATGGTCATGAGGAGCAGGACAGCTGTGGGGTGGGGGTAGGACGATTCCAAGGGCCCGGCGTTAGAGCGGGCCCTGTAGAAGATTTTCATTAATCTTGAATTAATATAATACATAGAATTATGCCTATACATAAGAAAACGTTATTCTACTATTATTATTTGACTGTGTACGTGACTGTGTGCAGTAAGCTTAGAACAGAGTGAACTATTTAAAACTTGAGGAACACTCATATATGGAAAGAATCTGTTCAAGGCCTAGAAGTGCACACATGACAGTGATTGATCATTCTTCAAGAACTCATATATGGTAAAAGATACCTGTCCAAAAATACAACGGTGCATATATGGAATGCTGTGAAAACTTCAGGATGTATATATGTGAGTTTGACACAAGACTCAGTAGTGTGGTGTTCGAACATCTACTCGGCCTTTTGTTAACTTGTTAATAAAGGTCTATCTGAATTCAAAAACTCCTTAGTGCGATTTATTTTGAACAAGGAAAAATCCACAACAGCCCCCGAGGGGGAAACAGAATTTCTACCGAGGGAGTGAGCAGTCTTACATAAGCTTACCATACTTCTTGCGTAGTAACTCCAGTTGCAATAACTGTGATATTTGTGGTAATACCATAGTAAACAGACAATGTGCAGCACCTCATTACCTACTCATGGTTAGATCAATGCTACTGTTTTCTGTAATATAAAGTGAAAATCGTTTTTTGACATCATTTAGAAACTACAGCTGCCATTTTTGTCTCTTTTACATTATTTAGCATGACTCTAATTATTCATAGATTTCAAAGTGGCAAAGTAAAATTTGTATTTGTAGAACATTTATTCTGCCCCACATTTAGTCCATTATTTTAATTGTGTTTGCTACAAAATCCCACTATTTCTCATGTACCAACTTGAATAGGGGAAGCCCAGTGCATTCAAAACATCCTCTTTGTCCTTTAGTGTTGTAATGAGACGCGTGACATGAGCAGATGGGTTATGACAGCTCTGCCTTAGTCATTTGTGAAATGGACCAGAATAGACTGGTTTGAAATGGTTTCTTGACAGTGTTTTTCAACACTGAATGGCTTCTGAGCTTATTAGTAAAGATTATTATTAGTGATCTGAGAGGCTGCTTTGGCGATGAAATCCAATAATCCATTAGAACCAAAAATGTCCTAAACAAGCTAAAATGTAGTTTACTTTAGTTTTAATACATGATGAATCTGCAAAAAGAGCACAATGATAAACTGCAAAAGCTAAAAAAAACATGCTATTTTTGCAGATTCATCGTGTACTAAAACTAAGCTAAAATAATGAACTGCTCTATAAACAAAACTGTATCATTTGGGGAAGTTGGAGTCAGACACTGTATCCCACAAAAAAAGGCTATAGATCAAATGTGTACATACACTCTTTCATCATCACTCAGTGAGATCCACAGATGTGTGGTTCATATGCTACTGAGGCAATTTATTTCAAAACCTTTAATGAGAACTTTACATGAATTGGAATCACGCAACAGGAAACCATTAAGCCAGACAAGGTCGATGCAACAAAATAATTCGCAATTTGGTTCCCATCACTATAGATGGTGTGGTACTGATCAACTGCCTGCAATTTCTCGGCACTGAAGCCATGTATTTGCAGCCACTGTCTTCATTACTTGTCTAATTTTGGGGTTGAATTCCAGCTGTTGAGGTCCTACGAAGAAATAAATACTTCCTAGACAATGATAAAGAAAACTAATTTAGTCCAAAGTGTGAAAACTAAGGCCTCAATTTGATTTAATTATGCAATGTTTGTTTATGTTTAAATTCTCTTTGTTTTCCTCTGGGGGGGGGGGGGTTACAGATTCATTATTCACAGTTTTGGGGTCTCTTTTTTTTTTTTAGAAAGTTGTACTTACATGATGTATATCAAAAATATCTTCAAAAACCTAGCTGTTGTATATTGCATATTTATTTAAATAAGCATTTTATATCATTTTCCAGTTAAAATATTAAAATCCTTGAAACAAGATCAATTTACTGCACAAGATATTGAGGGAAAATAGAGAAATACTGGGAAAAAGACTATATCTATCCTGAGTTATTATTTGCTGATTTAGGTCACTGATAAAAATAGCAATAAATAAATTAATGTATAAAGTTTTGCTATCATGCTCTATTATGAACATTGAAATTATAACAAAAATATAGAACATTATTTTCACTATTATTACACTTCCTTATCTTTCGCTATCAAAAATATATGAAAATACAATTTTTTTTTAAAAATCCACTGTATATTGCAAAAACAAATCCTATTTTTAATTAGTATTTTTCTATCATTTTCCAGTTAAAATATCTAAACATCCCTTTAAAAAAGATAAATTTACTGCACAAGATATTAAGGGAAAAAGGGAAATAATTTTTAGATTTGGGTCTCTTAAAATGTTTTTAGAAGATTTTTCTATCATGTTGTATTATTATTCATTATCACATTTCCTTATTTTTATGTTTTAGTAACAAAAGTATACACAAAAATCTCTTCAAAAAATGTATCTACTCTATAAATTATATATATATATATAAAAAAAAAATTTAGTGACTATATTTTCCAGCAAAAATATATATATAAAAAAAAAAATCCTGGGAAATACTGGGGAAAAAAGACAATAACTATCTCTTGTTATTGTATGCAGATTTCGGTCATCAAAGACTTTTTTTTTTTAACATTTTACTAACAAGCTGTATTATCAATTTTATAGTGAACTGGTTATCAACGGGAAACTCAGTCTTTAAAATTGCTAATTACATCTATATATAAATTTTAAAAGTGAGCTTGTATGGGATTGTTTCTACAGGTGATACCAACCATCATGAGCTACTGCAGCATCCACGGGAGAGTCAACTAACGGCCATTCATGTGCGATAGGTTTGGGAAAACCTTCCATTATCCGCCCTGCATCTTCATCAAACCTTCACAAAAACACAATCCTTCAGAGAAAGATGTAAACACTTGGCAAAATAACTGTTAGCGAGATTTTTAGTTTCTCATGCCTCCAGCATTCTCCACCAATGAAGAAATCTGTGAGACGTGTTTCCCGGAAATACAAAGCTGCATCGATGCTCTTAACAGTGGATGGGAATCCAAATTCCGAGATGTTTCTTGGATATCCATGCTTTACCTGGAGAGAGCTCACTTCCCAGTACTGAGAGCCTGAGTGAGACATAAAACACTAAAACTATTCTATTATTTTTATGATAATGTTGAGCCATGAAAGCCTCACCTTTGAAAACTAGCATGCTGTTTTTGTTTGTGTTCTCATAGGCAGCATCTATGTGAGCTGGAAGGTCAGGCCACAAACTTGTTATTAGTGTGATTCCTATTTGCTCAAAACTGGGATGTACCCGCCAAATAAACCTGCAACAAGAGTATCAGTCAGACATTGTCGTGCAACCATTAGTGAGTAAAGTCAATGTAAACACATGGAGCCAGACTACCTGTCTTTAAAGAAAACAAGCTCCTGTTGCATGCCTGTCACGGCGTCGAATGACAGCATAGGATCACATTTATCTGGTGTTTTCGGAGGAGGTCTGTTCAGACTGATTTTCCTTTTACCTTTGACAGAAAAACAAAAGGTAGATAGTGTCGTTTCCCACGGAATGCGTTTTTCCATTCAACTGCGCTACTTTTTAATTTTTTTTCTATGTAGCTAGACGGACATCTTTGGCTGTTGTACTTGCGTGTCGCACACTACAAAAACAGAAATTTCCTAAAAAATAAGTTGAGAAAACTCAAAAATCTGCTGAAGCTGGTTGCCTTAAACTTTTAAGTTGGCTCAACTTTTACAGTGTAGCTTAAAATAACAGTTTCCCACCACTGAAACTAGAGAAACTAGAGATGATTTTTTAGAATATTCATACCATACCATACATTTCCTGTATATCTTTGACGTCTTGGAAAGACAGCTGCAAAACAGTGTGCAAGCCAAAATTATAGGCTGGGAACATGATGGCTCCAGGATCTGATGAATGTGGAAGGCCGAGAGCGTGTCCGAACTCGTGCACCGCCACAGCGAGGAGGTTACAGCCTTCAGGAGATGCATAGGTATCATGACCCCGTCATATGTTACATCACTTCAGCACAGAAAACATTTCAAGCATGTATTCATGGAGCAGAAACCCTTCATTCAGGGTCTTTAAGGTATAGCTCAGCTGTTATGTAAGTAAATACATTTTCAAATTTTCATTGTGTCAGTTATGTGAATAGGCTTTAAACATTTACTGCTATCAGTGAACAAAAACTGTTGCAGCTGTCTTCTTCCTTTTTTTCCCCCTTCCTTTTTTACCTTTGGCATTTGTTGTCCAGGCTTCCTCATCATCGAAGTGCACATCTCCACCAATGCCCGGTCCAGGGAAGAAGGCATGTGCTAGGATACCTCCCTCACCATCAAACGGTGACCCATCTTCATGATCTACCGTAAGTGCCACACATTAGTGCTAATAAGTGATGAATACATACAAACACACAAACAATGAATTAGTTTTTTTTTTTTTCAAGAAAAACATTTATAATATTCTTTAAAATGACAAGCTAATAATCTTTGAAATGTCACTTAATATTATATAGTATAAATTAATATAAAAAATACACACACATACATTACATGCATGTAATTTATATATATATATATATATATACACACACACACACAATTTATTATTGTTTTGCTTGTAAAGAGTTTCAGCTACTTTTCTTTAAAGGTTTTTTTGCAGTATTAATGTATATATAAATACACACACACAGCATATATTTTAAAATATATATTTATATGTATATACATTTATATTCTTATATTTTTTATTATATATAAATATATTTAATATATAAACATTACATATTTTTCTTAAATATATACATACGTTTGTATTTATATATACATAATAAATATACACAGTATACACACATATTATGTATACAAAAACTTATTTTGGATATGATTAATCGTGTTAATCGTTTGACAGCACTAACATATATACAACAACTGTATGTATGTATGTATGGGTGTGTGTATATATATATATATATATATATATATACACACTGTATATATAAATACATACATATATATATATATATATATATATATATATATATATATATATATATATATATATATATACTTTTTATAGTACATTACTATATTAATATAATACACATTCTTCAAAATGTCACTTAATAATATATAGTATAATGTTTTGTTAATAAGATAAGTAACTAATTTGTGTAATTTGGGTATCACTCACCATTGTGACTAAATGAAACAAATATTCTGAAAGATTTATACGTGTTTTGAAGGCAATCCCATATTGATAATTCATTATGATTTTACAGTAGCATTATTAACTGTGGTGACTACTCTGTTCATAAATTATGGTTACACTCCCTGAAAATACACACGCACACACAATAGGGTAAGACTATTACTCAGTTCCATAATTTCAAAAGTCAGCTTTTCTTCCCACACCTTTGTTATTGAAGGAAATGACGATGTCAGCATCACTCCTTCTCTGTCTGCGGAATTTCAAGGGCACTGCTTGAGCCCAAAGTTTCCATGCCTGTCTGAATGCTGTCCTGACCTGTGCAGCTGTCAGCTTTGAGCTGAGTCTGGAGATTCTGAGCACAGAATCATGAGAATGTGAGCCATAACGCTGTGGATTCTGCTCACGAGAGTAGGCTATGTGAACCTCACCTGTATGTTAGAGTTCTGTTTGTCCAACGCATCGTCTTTCTGAACGGCTCAACATCAGAGAGACCACAGCGAGCTCTTCTCATAGCCGCTACGGTCTGTGGATCCACATCTCCACTCTCTTCCAAGCCAAAGAAGAGCTGCATCTCCCTCAGTTTGGCCTTGAATGAGTCAGGCTCTGCTGCACGCCTCCGTCGGCCAGTTACAGGCTTATAGTTGTAGAATTTGTCCAGGTAAACCTGTTTCATCCAAACCAATTTCGGTGAACAGACACAGAACACTGCAGTCATTGCGTAAAATCCAATAAATTCTAAGTGAGCAAATGAATCCTTTAAGTAAATGAATCATTTTTGTTCACTTCCATGCACTGAACAACGTATAACAAAATTGTAGATCTGATTTGTTGCTATTTGTAGGAAAAATGCATATGATGCTTCTGGAACATTTCATATGTCAATTAAGGGCAATATGATGGCCAAGTTCAATGCTTTTTTTAAAGAATTGTTTGTGATTCAATGATACAATGGGCCTATGTTTATGTGCTTATATAACTATATAAGTCAGCCACTTGTCACCACCTACTGGCGTAATGCTGTAATATGCATGAACAACTGAAGGAATCAGAGAAAAAACCTGAACGAACTTCAAAAGATGTAAGTCACTTCCCACCACGAAGGTAGCACTGAAAAAAATCCTATTCATTCTAATGAATCCTTTCTTATTGAACCAATAAGGAAAATTCAGTGATTCAAAACAGGCTACTATTAAGTATTTCTACTCTGTTATGTAAAAATGGGGTGTCCCACATGAAAAAATACTGTAGTATACTTAGTAAACTGTAGTAAATTTTCGATCGGTATATTGTTTCATTTACTGCACTTTGTTAATGTATACTACAGTATACTGCAGTCTTAGAAGAATGGGATGGCATTATGGTTAGAAGTGACAGTTTGAAGTTATAACGATGGATTTGTTTCTTACAAACACACAGTTTTTCACTTCACAAGACATTAATTGATGGACTGGAGTGGTGTGGATTACTTGTGGATTATTGTGATGTTTTTATCAGCTGTTCTGACTCTCATTCTGACGGCACCCATTCACTGTAGAAGATCCATTGGTGAGCAAGTGATGAAATGCTAAATTTCTTCAAATCTGTTCCGATGAAGAAACAAACTCATCTACATCTTGGTACTCATAACGGTGAGTACAGCAAATTTTCAATTTTGTGTGAACTATTCCTTTAAATATGAATAGTGAATCGCTAAACTGTAATAGATTGTAGTATACTATAACAGTATACGATAATACAGTTTTACTACATTTTCTATAGTTAATTTAATATAAAATACTATAGTTTTTTTTTTTTTTTTGGATAAAACAACATATTTGTCTGACTTTATTATGGTAAATTTACTATGGAAAAATTACTATATAGATTATTATTGACTAGTCTGGTCATGATGTTTAAGCACACATCACTGCTGTAGGTTCATTGCTTTGGCTGAGATACATTTGGCTTTCATGGATTCTCGATGTTAAAGCTGTTTTAATGACGCAATCTCACAATAGAAACAAATCTATTGCCCAGAGTGCTGTTTACTATAATCGTTTCAAGAATTCCACTGCGGGAAGGGAAAACACCACATACACAGCTGCTGCTTTTATTTTATGCTGAGAAAACTTACTCTTCAGCCAAACTAAATGTATAGACTTGAAAACAATTTTTTTAAGACAAGCACAGATTTTGGTAATCTGCCTATTCTAATGTGTGCGCTATATTACTTCATCAGTGTATTTTGAATCATGCTCTTTGTGCAATTATACACACTCATAAAAAGTCACCATCATCACCAGCTCGACGAGTTTACGCAAATCACCACCTCAGAATTTTCACACACAGTGAAACAGATGTTGCTATTCACGTAGACTTGAGTAGTGGAAGTTCCCATGAGACAGCACACTAGTGACTTCCCTAAGTGTGTAAGGATGCTGTGGTGAAGCATGAAGAAGTCACAAATAACTTGTTTTGAAACATCGTGTGACATCATATACAGCTTCCTGCATATACAGTCATGGCCAAAAATATCGGCACCCTTGGTAAATATGATCAAAGAAGGCTCTGAAAATTAATCTGCATTGTTAATCCTTTTGATCTTTTATTTAAAAAATTCACAAAAATCTAACCTTTCATTGGACAATAAGAATTTAAAATGGGGGGAAATATCATTATGAAATAAATGTTTTTCTCTAATACACATTGGCCACAATTAACGGCACCCTTTTATTCACAACTTTTTGAAACCTCCATTTGCCAGTTTAACAGCTCTACATTTTCTCCTATAATGCCTGATGAGGTTAGAGAACACCTGACAAGAGATTAGAGACCATTCCTTCATCCAGAATTACTCCAGACCCTTTAGATTCCCAGCTCCATGTTGGTGCTTCTTCTCTTCAGTTCACCTCACTGATTTTCTATAGGGTTCAGGTCAGAGGACTGGAATGGCCATAGCAGAAGCTTGATTTTGTGCCCAGTGACCCATTTTTGTGTTGTTTTTGAGGTTTGCGTTTGGATTATTGTACGGTTGGAAGATCCAAACATTATTGAAACAGTTCTAACAGAGTCAGTCACTTATTGATTTTTTATCTGTTGGTATGTGATAGAATCCATGATGCCATGTGTCTAAACAAGATGTCCAGGACCTCCAGCAGAAATATAGGCCCACAACATTAAAAATACAGCAGTATATTTCATTGTACACATGGGGTACTTTTTTATCTCTGTGTTCACCAAACCCATCTTGAGTGTTTGCTGCTAAAAAGCTCATTTTTTAGTTTCATCTGACCATAGAAGCCAGCTCCATTTGAAGTTCCAGTCGTGTCTGATAACTGAATATGTTGGAGTTTGTTTTTGGATGAGCTAGGAGAATTTTTCTTGAAACCCTCCCAAACAACATGTGATGATGTAGGGGCTGTTTGACCTTTTTTTTTTTTTAAAGGTTTTCTGACCCTGAGACTCAATTATTTTCTGCAATTCTCCAGCTGTGGTCCTTGGAGAGTCTTTAGCCACTCAAACTCTCCTTCTCACCGTGCATTGGGACTATATAGACACACGTCCTCTTCCAGGCAGTTTCGTGACATTTTATGTTGATTGGAAATTCTTAATTATTGCCCTGATGGTGGAAATGGGAATTTTCACTGCTCTAGCTCTTTTCTTAAAGCCACTTCACAAATTTGTGAAGCTCAATTATCTTTTGCTGCACATCAGAAATATATTCTTTGGTTTTTCTCATTGTAATGGATGATTAAGGGAATTTGGGCTTTGTTTTCCCTCCTATTAATATTTCTGTGTAACAGGAAGCCATGGCTGGATAATTTCATGTTCATAATCACCCTGGAGTGCTCAAAATTGTGAATATGAATGGGAATATACTTCGGAGATATTTTACTCATAAGAATTTCTAGGGGTGCCAATAATTGTGTCCAATGTGTATTTGAGAAAAACATTTATTTCATAATGATATTTTCCCCCCATTTTAATTTCATATGATCCAATGAAAGGTTAGATTTTTGTGAATTTTTTAAATAAAAGATCAAAAAGATTAACAATGCAGATTAATTTCCACAGCCTTCTTCGATCGTATTTACCAAGGGTGCCGATATTTTTGGCCATGACTATATATATACAGCACATTTTTTCTGATCCATGCAACACATATTAAATATATATCAACATTTGTAATTCATTACTTCATGTATGCAAAAATAAAAAAACGATAATAATCCAAAAGTGAGCCCAAAAGTCATTTAAATTTTTTTTTAACTTGAAGGAGAGACCTGCAACCACCCAAAAACCCTAGTATCCACATATCAATGCTGGCAACCGTTCACAAGGCCCTAGCATTGTGATGGTGCGTTTTGCACAGGCAAGCACTATTCACATGTTCTGTAGTTTTTAAAACTATATTTGAATATCTTGAGGATCTTTCATTACCTCTGCAAACTCCAGGTCGCCACGAGCGGACAGTCCTCGAGACGGCAGCGGGGAGGCGCACAGAACAGCAGGCTGCAGCAGTGTGAACAGACCTAGCCAGAGGTTCCCCATGTCTGCTGTGAACTCAACTCTCTCACAGAAGGGTTTATATACAGCTATAACTATCCTGACATCCACACATGAAACAGACTACCTGATTTAAATGCATGCTCAAGTCAAAACAAGCAGCACACTGTGGTATTTTCACACTGATTATATGTTACAGAAGGTGAACTACTCAAAAGTTTAAGCCAAAACGTGCATGTAAAGATTCAGCCCTGTGGTGTTTGGGGTCCAGGGGGAGTTTTTGTTTTTTTTTCTTTTCCTTCTTTAATATAGTTGCTAGAAGCACACAGTGAGAACACAATCTGCAGGAACATGACTATCATCGTAAAAAAGCTTTGGAATTTGAAAAGCATTTGGATTTTTCACTATAATTAGTGTAACTGTTTCATTAAACACACTATCAGAATGAAATATGAAAGCATTCAAGTTTATAATACCATAAATCAGTGCCATAACAGCAGATATTATGTCTGTAAATAGAGCAGGGGTGTAAGGTTCATGATAAATTGCATTTCCTTACTATACTTAATCATTATTTTGGAGAATTTGCTTACATTTTTAATTCCTTTAAAAACATTACTCCTTAAAATTTTTACTCCTGGTCATAATGACATAATAATATCTGATTATTTAAAATGTTAAAACATTGAGAAAATAAGTTACTTTTTCAAGTTAAATGCATGCAATTAAATTTGGAAATATTTTAGCCATTAAAGCTATATTTAGGGTATTTTCACTTTTGACTACAATTTTGATACAGTGTCCATAGTAACTTATATATGTATCTTAGAAGATCAAGAGTATTTCTTCTTCCACTTTAACGGACAAAAAAAAACAAAAAACATAAATTGTACTTTTAAGCAAAAGGGACAAAAATACTCATTAAAACATTTGAAAAATACTTGAAAAATCAGTCATATGAAAAAACTGTAAAAACCCAACACCTTGTTTAATAGAAACTGTTTTAATTCAGTCCACATCTACTTCCCAATGGTCTCTAAATGGACTTTTGACCGACAAGCCTGTCTCAGACTCTCAGAAACTCAATATGCTTTTCTGCTTTGATCCATATACAGTGATTCCTATTTAAATGCATCTAAATATAAAAAATGACACCTCTGTGCATGTTTTGGTTTATAAATAAAAAAAATGTATTTTGTTAAAACATTAAAATTCTGACTTGTCTCAAAGTTTGTAAACCCAAACGAAACACTTTTACATTTGCCTCCTTGCCAGATTTCCATTGTAAGTGGATTTCTGAATACATTTTTGGTTTGCATACGTTATCCTGTATGTATTTGGGGCTTTTGCAGTGTGAAGACGACACTGTTGGCCTGACTTTGGCCTGTAAATCTGATTTGGGAATAGGAAATTAGTTATTCAGATGACTCATATTATATCTCACCAAATGATCTACAGTAGTTAACACTGTCATAAAAGCCTGGTAATGCAGACGGAGTCATACAGCCAAGCCCACACGGCATCTACAGCTGCACTCCTGTAAGCCACAAAGTTCTGTATGTCGCCAATGCATGCTTATCATGTACTCTTAGCTCCAATTAAAACATTTCACCATAATGTGTTATGCAGAATTCTGCAGTTTTCTCCCCAAACCTCAGCGCAGTCATGGTGAGCTGATAGTCACTGCTGTTTATCAGAAGTGTTTCAGATGACTCTCATCTGTCAGATGCTCTCATCTGTCACTGACTGTCTAATCTCAGCAAAAAATACTGCAAACAGCTCATCTAAATGAGGTTGTCATCGCTTCTTTTGCCCACAGAATCTGGCACCACCTCTACATCTGGATCAGGATGTAGTCAGGGAATTTTTGTATTTACAACATGGCTTTTTCCCAATAGGGATCACTCTTGTTAAAATAAAATACTTCCGTCTGAATTTAGAGACTGGCTGGTTCTGATTCTGGTTTTTGGTTCTGAGACATTAGAATTCACAATATGGGTTATTTTTTAAGTTACATTTTAAGCAATGCTGCTCAGGCATTCTGAGTATAGTTTTTAACATGTTCAAATATTTCAGACACATAAAGATGTACTATAAAGTGTGTGCATGTTTCTGTATCAGTTTATAGTCTGACAGCTTCTCATTATCCCCCCCCCCCCCCCCCCCCCCTTCCCCTCCCTTCCCTTCCCTTCCCTTCCCTCTGTTTAGGGGTTAATTAAGTAAAACTGGGACACTTTTTTTGCCATTGAGGTGACTGGGAAAATGTCCCAATTAACCTGAATTCACCTATTAGAATTCATAATGTGGGTTATTGTTTAAATTAAATTCATTCTTATTTTTTAAATTATTTTGTTACATTTTAAGCATTGCTATGATGGTTAATAAGGTTTTCGGAATGGTTTTTAGCACTTTCAAACTAATTTTTTTTTTTTAAATGAAATACATCTCACCCTCCTATGATCTGAGCAGCTTTTTTCCCCCAGTTTGTGAAAACAATGTAAAACAATGACTCACTGAAGCTGTGAGCGTGAATGTTAATTTTTGGTTGCAGTAAAAAGCGCATGATGCCCAAAATACAAACACAGCAGTTCTCTTACATTCACCGCATTTACAAATTCAATCTTTGATTGAGAAAATATTTATTTATAGTTAATAGTTTATGTCATTTAATCTGACATTGACTGAGCTTTAAAACCATATTAGGTTATAACCAGAGTTCATTCAGCCTTAAATGATTCACTGATCAGTCTCAGGACAGCTGAGATAAATCTTTATTAAAAGCAGCCTAAATTAAACACAGATTTACCCACTTTACCCTGTTCCGATGTGTTTAATCGACAAATAACATGACAAACAACACAATAAATGTAAATATAGTGTGTGGAAAATGTATATTTTTGTCATTTGAACTTGTCATTGATGTAGTTTTCACTATACTTTTAATCACATTTTAATTGCTTTTTTGAGGTCACTTAAATAGCTAGTTGATGTGATAAAAACTATATGTAATGAATTGTGATTGAAATGTTATTCTAAATAAATGTAAACATATACTACTATCTCATGTCAGGTTTAGGTATCCTGATGATGTCAAGGGGTTTCCCATTTTTATACAGTCAGAAGCCATATGTGCAACTGAAAACGAGTGTTCACCTGAAATCTCTGACGTCGTGAAGAATTCCCCAGTTTACCTTAGCGTCTGAGCTCCAGATGTTCATACATGCTTATATTCCAAAGCGGGAAATGACTCAGAATCTCTCTTACATGACTCAGTGACAGCTGTATGTGTGCACAGCAGTGTAGGATGGAGTTCACTGTGATGGCGCCCTCTACTGTTACAACACTGATACAGCCATTGTTTTCACGGTGGCCTGTTGTGTTTTACCTTTCCAACCTGAACTCATTAATCGTAGGAACTCATATTTAAAATGTAGTTCTAGCAAACATACATTTGCATATTTTTGCATAAACACTTAAGAAATATTATTAATGTGACAGCCTTCTCACCTATGAACAACTTTAGAAATGTAGGGGTGTTTACAAATCCGTTTAGGTTCATAAAATAAAGAATTTGTGGAATTAAAAGGATGGTTTTATTGTATTTAATCAAGTACATTAACTCAATTTGTTGAATTATTAAAACAACGTCTGTAGCCTATAATTAAAACTAATGTCACTGTATATTAGAAGTGCTTAAAGGTGGGGTAAGCGATTTCTGGTAGCCAATGTTGATATTTGAAATCACCAAAACAAACATGCCCCTACCCCAAAAGGGTCTCGCCCCTATTTTGAAAGCTCCGCCCCACACATATGTAGCCTGAGCAACCCAGGCAACGATTAGTTCTGTGAAACAAAGCAAAACCAATGTTACACGGTTTCTACACCGAAAATACTATAGAAGTCATTATAATCAGTGATGCTGTCTACACTGGATGCTGTGCGGTTCGACAAATCCCCGACAGAAAACTGCTGCCACGTTCTATTTATGACATGCTGACACAAATTTCAAATGATTTTCAACGGTCGCTTTATTGCTTCCAGTGTAGGCGGACTTTAGCTGTTGCGGCGCGGCTCGTCCGGTGTAGACACGGTGTTACCTATCGAGAAGAAACAAAGCAACCTCAGCGTCCAATTGCAGGCCTTCCGCTCCTTGAGTTTTCTCCAGCGCTGGAAAGCTGATCCGATATTTACACGGGTCCTACTTCTTGCCTTATCATTCCGTAGACATTTTCCTCTTTTGTTTTTTATCCGCCATCTCTATCTTTCTGTCGCTCGCATAAACTGTAAAAAAAGATGGATGACGCGTCTCCGCTTCCTTCCACTATAGAAAAGTGAAGCCAAAAACATCTCAGTATGGCCGCTGCCATCTTGAGAAAATGACGTCATTTGGAGCCCGAGTCTTCGCAGTAGAGATTTGTTTGGAGCCAGAGTCTGCGCAGTAGAGTCATGAGGTGGAGCCGCGGTATCAAACTCCCGCCCAAACTCCGGCAGACCCAATCAACCATAACGACACGCCCCGTTTTTATAGCATCAAATTACTAGCTAAAATCAAACTTATCACAAAAACGAACCATTGAACATATATCAGCGTGATAACAACTACCTTAAATGACCAAAACCATATTTCGGAAAATTGTATTGGAAGTGTCATTTATTTTTTTATTTTGACTCAAGTCCCATTCGTTTACATGGAGAGGGCGGGGTTTATGACCTGTACTGCAGCCAGCCACCAGGGGGCGATCAAAGAGCCCGCAGCTTCACTTTTAAGGATGTGTGAGGCACACCCGGTCACTCGGCTCAGTTGTTCACTAAACGCTCTCTCCTCCACATCATGAGTAGACATGCCCCTTACTGCTGTTTGGCTACAAGTTTGTTTTGGTACTCAGCCCCGACTCAGTTTTCTAAAGCATTTTTGAAAAATTACATACCCCACCTTTAAGGTTAAGTTTGGTTTTAGTTTAATAACAGCACAGGCTAAAATGTTATTTTAAATATGTTAAAAATAATTTTATATTTTTAAGTAATTCATGAAGATTCATGTTTTCTAAAGCTGTCAACATGTCCTTACCTTTCAACATAATCGTTCAAAAATAGGAACGTTACATATGAATATAAAATGTTTTGCTTACAGACAAACAAGTTAAATTAAAAACATGTTTAATGTTTTGGCAACATAAATTTTAATGAGCCAAAAAAGAAAAAAAGAAATCACAAAACACAGCCTTTACAGGACAATGCTGGGAAGGTTAGCCACAATATTCCATTATTATAACTCACCATTTCAGTCATAAGCATGATTAGAAGTCCAAAAATGTATTGCCTATTATCTAAGTCAGTGGATTTAGGCATTAAACTGCTGTGATAGTGGCAGTAATTTTGCTGTTGTTAGTTCGTTTGTACTCTTAGAGAAAATGCTGACCTCTTACTTTTATTCGAATCATTAGATATGTGATGGAATATGTAATTCATAGTTATTTAATATAATGAACATCAAGGCAACAAGGAATAAACTAAAGATTAATGTAAGGCACCCTCAGTGGTACAAACGTGACTCCAACCGAAGCTTTATCTGGAACACTGTGCCTCACACCTCACCAAATTACTTAAGATTTTCTTTTTATCAGCTGTGCTTCACATAGAGATGATTGTGTTCTTGTTGAACCATTAACTTGGCACAATACATAAAACAAATGACGAATCAATATTAATATCCTACACGTCTTCATATGTAACCACACTTCACTGTTGTTTTTTTGACTGCAAGCACAGCCAGTGGCAGTTCAAGAGAGTTCATATTAGAGAGGAGAATATAATAGATAGGCCTATCTAGCTTATGAGACATTCATTTACTAATAATAGTAAGGTTTTATATGACTTTAATCAATTTACTCTCGACTGAGTAACAGCATTTGAGTGTCTTAGCTCAATGTAAATTAGCACTCATAATAATTCCTTCATAAAATGTTCATATTAACACTATATTCATAATTAGTTTACCTAAAATGAGAATAAATTAAATCAATTCAATTACATATTGGTGACATGAGGGGCTTGAAATGTTTGAAGGGCACAATCACACTTGAACATTTATTTTTATACAACTATAAGTTCCGGTTTGTCCTTGAATCAATTGTGTTTTGAGTCACTCATCAACTGATTTGTTCAAAAGACAGGAACAAATCTTGACAATCTTTAGGAGTGAGTCACTGAATCATTAATTAAACACTGATTTAGTGACTCGCTTAATTTTGCAGAGCAATTCCTGACTTTTGTTAATCTGTTCTACTGTAATTAATGTTATTATGTAATATGTGCAACATGGAAACGATTATGTAACATGCTACTGTATCTCTGAAACACACTGGGCACAATAACCATTATTACAGTAAAAAGAGTTACAGTAATATCTCACCCCCATCTTCAGGGTGAAAAAGATCATACTTTACTCCCAACTTATTAACACTCATTCATTTTTCCGATCTGCTTAATTTGACCTTCATAATCTCTAAAAATGTAGAGATAAAAGTAAAATCTTGCATAATCTACATTAAGTTCAAGTACAAAATATGAGATGCCAAACTGACTAGATATGATCCAAAGCTATATTAGTTTCCCTCATGAAGGCAAGAAAGAAATACCAAATCCTAGTTTTGGCTGCTTCTTTCTCGCTAATTAGACCCTCTGATTTATAGGACAATTTCTATGCATATTACAGTGTGCAAAATCACAAAACCACAAACCTCTCATCTAACCTATAATAAAGACAAAAGCTTTCCTTCGTTTGGCAGCTTTCTCAGTAATGCACTTGGCAAACAGAGCGGGAAGGGGAACAAGGGAACCAAACCGACAGCCACTGGTCACTTCCTGCTGCCGCTGAAGCTCATTGGCTGGACCTCTGTCCGTCTGAGGTCTGTGATTGGTCCATCTTCCTCTTCTCAGGTCCCTTTCAACTCGCCTTCTGAGATTCAATGTGCAGCATCGGCCAAACGCCACATAAAAACTTCACTTTTGGTCTGTGCTTGAGGTAGGTCAAGCGAATCTGAAGACTATGACAAAAAAAAAAAAAAATATATATATATATATATATATATATGTCTCTCAGTCTTATCAAAAGTATTGGGAGACCAAATAAAGACAAAATTGCTCTGTTGGCTGTGGAGTCAAGACATTTACAAATATGGATTAAAAAGATGAATGAGACAAACTACAGAATGTCACATTTTATTATTGAGTGATTCAACACATAGATGTTTTACCAGCTAAGAAGTTCAGCACTTTGAGTTTCATCCGCCTATCTGACGTGAGCATAAGTATTGGAACAGTTGCCTCACAGGTCTTTCTAAGTGATCAGCTGTGTTTTGTTGCATTAATTCTTCAGATATTAAAAGCAGGGAATGTGTCGTATCAGTTATATCCATTACTTCTGCATTCTGAATCTTGCATTCGATGATCCTGGACACAAACCAGGATGAAGATGAGGGAGCTGACTTTGAGAGAAAAGCAAGCAATTTGGATGCTAAAAGAAAAGAGGAAGTCCATTAGAGCTATAGCAAAAACAAAGGGCATTGAGAAATCAAGAGTTTGGAAACCACCAGCGACACCAGCAACCAAACAACGACCTGATCGGCTGAGAAAACAACAGTAGTTGATGACAGACAAATCATAAAAGCTGTGAAAATAGATCTGAATATCTGTAAAATCACCAACAACTTCAAGCTGGGTGATGCTCTGACAATTCTTTCTCAGAGACTTTGACACACAGGAGTACTGATCTTTCTGCAACAAAAGATGCAAACCTCTGATAGCTGAGAAAGGCAAGATTAGAGTTTGCAAAAAGCACAAGGTGAGCCAGAAGAGTTTTGGACACGATGAAACAAAGATGAACCTTTATCAGTCAGGGTTCCTATTTTGCCAAGCTGGGCCCCCAAAGCTGGTTCATGACCTGGTTGGGCCCCAGTGCCCTCCCCCACACCACCCACACTATACATGCATAGATAGATAGATAGATGGCCCTAGGCTATTATTTTTAGGCCCACATTATTATTATTATTGTATATCATCATCAGTAGCAGTAGGTAGGCCTATTATCATTACTGAGCTATTGTTATAATTGGCAATGCCTGAACTTCTAATGAGCTTGCAGACATTATTATTATTATTATTATTATTATTAACATGAGTAGTAGTGACCTATCATAATTACTAGGCTGTTATAGTATATGAGGTTACATGCTTTATTGTCCAAACACCACAGAAGTCTCCAAAAACACCAGTAAAAGTCGCTGGATTTGTCACTTTTGACAAAAAAAAAAGTCGCCAGGAGGATGATTTGTTTGTGTTATAATCAGTGCTTGAAGTGGGGGAAAAAGGTGGCGGTACTCTCTTTGCATTGGCAAATCATTACATTTTTACAGTGAAAAACAAAACTTGGAGATATTGCTGTTACAACAATTTATTATTATTTATTTATTAACAACATAAATGTATTTAAACATGTTTGTGTGTGCGTGGCTGCGTGCGTACGTGTATTTCACAAAAACTAAAGGAAGCTTTAACTGTAGCCTATAGCTACAGCCTAGTTTATTCGTTTATATATATATATAAAACTAAATACGACCTCCCCCTTTGCTCCGTTTGCAGCCTCTGAAACTTCCGTCGTCACAAATTATTCGGATGGTTCGATTTTCTGCATTTTCGCATCCGTAGCAAATATTTTTGAGGAGTGTTTTTGACAGTGAAGCGACCAAATGGCAGGCCATGAAAAAGCGAATACGACAGTTTGGACAGTCAAGTGCAAGGACCTTAAACTTTGGAGGCTTAGCAGCTTCTAGGAAATCAAACAATGAGCGTTTCTAAAGTCTATGAGCGCAGCACACACAAATAAACTAAATTGACATACTGCGGTTTAAAATTTCTGTCTTGGTGTTTATATTTGCATAACATTTGAATACGATTCAATAACATACATCACGACCACAATGACCAAGAGGCTGACAATTAGGCCATCACTTAATTTACCATCACCTACGTTGAAAAATGTGACACTGAATTTCATATGACAGTTCAACAAACAAGTTAATAATATTAGTCACCCATTTAGGCGAAATAATGACTGTTTTGGTCTATTTTATGAAAAATGAATCCGATGAATCTAAACAAAGATCACAACATAGCGCATCTTACAACTTTTCAATCGTGTTTGAATGATTCAGTGTTTTGATGGTCGGTTTGGTCAGATTCAATGACCCATGCACAAAACATCTGTCTCATTCTTGATGAATCGGCCGTTTGAGCGAATCGTTTGAATGAGCGACTCAATGACTCACTTAATAAAACCGCTTATCACTGTATTGCGCTCATTGCTCGACAAACCAATCAAATTTGTTCAAAACTCTTTTTTAAATCGGTCCAAACACATTTTAATTTTTATTCAGGAGTTATGTATATATACAAACTATAACTTTATGACAGTAGTTTAGTGATAAAAAAAAAATTTGCTAATTTTTTTTTTTTCAGGTTTTTTCCTCCCGTCTGCCCTTCTACTTTGGTTGGGAACCACTGAATCTAGTGATGGGAAAGCAAAAATGTGGAGAAAAAAAAAAGGGAACTGCAAATGATTCTAACCATACAGCCTAATCTGTAAAGCATGGTGGAGGTGGTGTCATGGCATGGGCATGCATGGCTGTATCTGGAAAAGGCCCTCTCAACTTTACTGATGACTTAATGTATGATGACAGTAGCAGAATGAATTTGGAAGGGTACAAAACCATCTTGCCTGCCAATATTCATGAAAATGCCACCAGATTCATTAGGAAGTGCTTAATTTTGCATCAGGACAATGACCCAAAACACACTGCCAGTTCAGTCAAGGAATTTATAAGGGCAAAGAAATTGAAAGTCTTAGATTGCCCAAGTCAATCTCCAGATTTAAATCCAATTGAACATGAATTTCACCAGCTGAAGAGGAGAGTAAAGGCTAAAACTCCCCAAAACAAGCAACAGTTGGAATTGGCTGCATTAAAGGCTGGGAAAAGTATTTCAAAGGATGAGACCAAGAGTCTGGTGATGTCATGGTGCAGACTCACTGTGATTGTGTATGAGGATCTGCAACTAAATAATAGCTTTTAATCTTTTATATCTGCCTTATGTTCAACTGTCCCAATACTCATGCTCACATCAATGAGTGGGATGAACTCTAAAAGTGCTGTTCTTTTTATTTGGTAAAACATGTATGTGTTGAAACGGCTAATAATAAAATGTGACATTCTGTAGTTTTGTCTCATATTCATCTTTTAATCATATTTGCAAATGTCTTGACTCCACAGCCAACAGAGCAATTTTGTATTTATTGTTCCATTACTTATGGAGGGCACTGTATATATGGAACAAGCATCATGCATTTAAGTTACTTAATGTTTCATAATTACGTACCTGAGGAGTATGTGTAAATATGACCCCAGGCCTGTTAGGATGTGCCACCAGGCATGAAGCTGCGTAACCGCTCCGACCACAGGGGGCAGCCGCTGCCGTGTGGCTCTGAACCAAAAACAGTGACAAACAATGACCTCTTCTGTTTTTCATCTGCTCTCATTTTGCTTGGTCAACCACAGAACACAACTCAAGAACACAAGTTATCTAAGTAATATAAATATACAAAATATTCTAGTATTTAGGAATATATACACACACATATATACATATATTTCTTTTTTTTAATTATTTCAAAACATTTAATAACATTAAATGTTGCTTTTGAAAATGAATATATAAAATATTTTCATATTTAATTTAATTTTGCACTCTTGTAAACTAAAATGTTACCTTAGTTGACTAAAATGAAAATGATACTAAATGCATAAACATAATGTAATGTAAATGTAGATCTACCTTAATGAGTCACAAAAGATATTATCGATGTTCCATAATACGAATCCCAACAGGAAGACGCTTAATGATGTAAAGCCGAGGGCTCTGAGCCACGGATACACCCTGCAAAGCACAGACAAGAGGTTAATGCATTTATTTACCTTTGTACAGATAATGCATTAATCATAATATACATTAATACAGACATTGTTTTAGCAAACTCACATTCAGATCTGGCTACGTTCTGGTAGGGAATGTCCACTTTTCAAATTCCAATCAATAGAGTGCAACAATAGGGTTCTGGATGTAAAAATCCCACTCATTTTCTCCATAGGGGAATTGATTTTGAATGATAATTTATAAAGACAGACTTACTGTGAGATATGAGCTGGTTAACCGATGGTATTTGCTTTTGTTAAAGCCGTCAACCCATGTTATTTCAAATTGTTTTTTTAAATAATTGTGTTTAACAGCAAATTTCCTGGAGAAAAACTACATTACACGTCATTCTCCAAACAAATCTCCACCAGTCATTCACAATGTTTAATGGGACTATATGTCTTTCTCTCATTAAAGCCATTAGGTACACAGTCTTGTAATTTTTTTGCTAATTTTTGTAATTTGTGATTTACCTCATAGCTGGTTGGTTTGGTTCATAGCTTATAACACTTTAACAAAGACTTTCTAAATTACTATGGGAAAATGAATGGGAAGAATACTTTTGCTACCAAGGCTACTGTTCCCAAAGGATAAAATGAAGTCGCACCCCTTTTTTCCTGCTAAATAAACTGCTTCACTAAAACAAGCTTTAAATGCAGTGAATACAGATTTGGAAGTGATAAAGATTCATTCACTCACCAAGTGACTATGAAAACAGTGCGAATCACCAAGAAAGCCACTAGTACGGCATACATGACCTGGGGGAAACGATAAAACTGTTGTTAACCTGTGTATTTAGCACCATCTGCTATATAAACAACACGATATAATTTTGCTTTACATGACAGTGTTGTACTGGTCGTATTAAACAAAGAGAGCACAGCATTATACCATTCAATACCCTGAGCATGAACAGAGTCACACCCTACTGTCATGCCTTTCAACAATAGAAACAGACAACAAATACTGACTGCAGAAACTGTTTTGACACAACATTGTCATGCTCTCAAAAACACCTGACGACATAGGATAAACCAAAATAGAGAGGTTCTTAATGCAGTATTAAATGTTTAGTTAGGCCTCACCTGATGAAACACAGGCTCCTTCCATATCAGGTAAATCTGCAAAAGATAAATGAAATGAGCATGAAGAAAAAATACCTAAAAATATCAATAATATATACAGTACATAAAGAGTGGGGACTGAGACTGCATTGAAAATCTGGGATTTTGTTGTGGGGTTTCTAAAAAAATAAAACAATGAAAGTTTAATATGAAAAAGAGGAAATATTTATTAAGATTTTACAGTATTTCTAGGTCACTTTCCCCATTGTTATTTTTATTTTGAGCATTTTTATGCAAAGTGTCGTGGCCACTTAATGAATAATAACATTCTTAAATCATGCTGGATAATATGGATCATATAGACGCCATATTAGGAAATATTAATATTTTATTTTAAGATCATTTATTTTTTATTTTAATTCAAATGATGTTGATAATTTTATTTGAAATGAAAAGGTTTGTACTAAATTAAATTTTTTTTTTTTTTTTTTGAAATTTCTGACGTTTTTGCCCCACCCTATACTTTTTTAGAAAATTTAGAACAGCAAAGAAAAAACTTACCACACTAACAATAATACTGAAGGTCAGCAAAAGTGTAATTGACAAATAGTTAACGGCACGCTCTTGCTTGAAGCACTCATATCTGTAATATGTGAGATATGCATTCAAACAATTAAATAAAACAAACAAAAAAAAACAATCATGCGCTACCATTCAAAAGTTTGGGGTCAGTATTTTTATTTTTTTTTAATTCAAAAAGGATGCATTAAATTGATCAGTAAAGACAATCATAATTTACAAACAAAATATCTGTATCAAATAAATTAATAATTGTAACTAAACATATTTCACAATATTACGGTTTTACTGTATTCATAATCAAATAAATGCAGCCTCGGTGAGCATAAAAGACATTTCAAAAACATTTTAAAAAATCTTACCGACCCCAAACTTTTGAATGTCAAAAGAAATCCAAAATCTTAATAATAAAAAAGCATTTTCTGTTCATCAAATACAGCATCTGATCCTCATTAAGCTTATGATGAGTGTTCAGAGGCCAAAGTTGAAGGCAGACAGAGTGACTTTGCAGGTGTAAGAAAGTCAACTTACAGACAGTAGACAAAGACACAGCAGCTGTAGATCATCGGCAGCTCATCCAGCAACTACAAGCAAAACACAATCCAGAGACTGACAGCATTAGTGTGTCAATTGTGGACTACTGCTATTGCTTTGGGGATGTACCGTTAGAGAAGCAGCTTTGTGGTTATAGAATGAAAGTGAAATTAAGCTTTCATGTGCTTGGGAACAAGATGCACACTTTGAAAGGCTGAAGAAAAGTCAAGCCTACCTGCATTTCATACTGTAGTGTCATGTGGAAGCTCCATGAACCAATGCCTACGGCTGTACAGAAAAGAGAGACCACATAAAAAACGGTACATTTTATCTCTGCTTGATTAGGAAATACAGTCTTGAATAACTGGGTGAAAGGTCACTTAATAAAAAATGAGGTTTGTGTTTATATAAAATCATGTGAAAGATACATTACCAGCAAGTCCTAAAAAGGACCACACATAGCGTACTTCCAAACCATCTTTACACGTCTGAATGGCTCCATAAATGGGAGGTAGGATCATTATCAGGTTACTGACAGTATTCCCTGTAGAAAGCAAAAAAAAAAAGTTTTTATTTTACTGAATTTAAATATTAGGAATTAGTTCACCCAAAAATTAAATGAAAATGAACTCACCCTCAGACCATCCTGGATGTACAAGTTTGTTTCTTCAGATTTGGAGAACTTAAAGGGGTCCTATTATGCTTTTTCACTTTTTGAATTTTAGTCAGTGTGTATGTTTGGGCATAAAAAAGATCTACAAAGTTACAAATCTCAAAGTCCACTCCAAAGGGAGATATTTCGTTTTTAAAAAATCCCTTTTCAGGAACTACAACGAACAGCTCGTTTGGACTTCCTGTATTTGTGATATCACAAATTTTAAATCCCGCCTACGGAAATTTGAATGGTTGGCGGGTGGGAAGAACGCTTGGCTGAGCACTGCACGTTTCAAAATCAAAACCCAGTGCACGTGTTTTTATATCACTGTATTTCTGATGGAAACCAACGGTTTTCAGGAAATTTTGGATGTAATTTTCATTTCATATATATATATATATATATATATATATATATATATATATATATATGCGGCCACAAATAGTGTAAGTCTGTGGGACTATGGTATAAATAAATTCAACTGTATAACAGTTTCAGTGCAATTCATGTTATAATGTTAGAATTAAAGAACAATAAACATAATACATATTACCGTTGCACTTATCTGTACATAGTCAATGCGGTTATTTTTTAAGCTGTTGTTGACATCCCATCTAAAACGTAATTCAGTCAAAAAAAACAACAACAACAACAACAACAACAATAACATTGCCACTTTAATATGTCTTGCAATATCCGTGCGCGCAAAGGTTCTGCGCGATCCTCTTGTTCAATATTCTCAGGGTCTTGACGAACTTGCTGTTCTGGCAAGGGGTGGGGCAATACTGAAACGCCATCTAAGCTGTTCGCCAATCACAACGCACTGGGACAGCTAACCAATCACAACAGATTTCGTTTTTCGGAAGGCGGGCCTTCATCAAACTTGGAACTATTCGAGCCATTTGTGCCAGGCTGGGGAGAGAGGTATTGTAATAATGTAAATTATGTGAAAAATAATGCGATTTTCGAACCAGCAAGCATGAGAGCATGTTCTAGTACACCCCCAAAACAAAATCAAGACTTAGTAAAAGAGCATAATAGGACCCCTTTAAGCATTACATCACTTGCTAACAAATGGATCCTCTGCAGTGAATGGGTGCCGTCAGAATGAGAGTCCAAACAGCACCCATTCACTGGAGAGCATCAGTTGGTGAGCAACTGATGTAATGTTAAATTTCTCCAGATCTGAAGAAACAAACCTGAGGCTGAATACATTTTAAGCAAACTTAAATTTTTGGGTGAACTATTCCTTTATAAGTCATATTTGAGTTATTCTATGAATGATAACAGTAAAAACTGCCCTGAAATTCCACTTGAATGAACAATAGATGAGTGAACTTCATCCAAACCAGCTTCTTAGCACCACCAGCAGCTGTCAGACTGCTATTGTGCCTCTTTGCTGAGTCCAAGAAAACTAAACCTATGCTAGAAAGCCCTAACACGGTGTGCACAGTCCTATTGTTTCCCTGTTTGGATATACGGCTCGTCATACTGAACATAGCACATTCCTTCACAAGGCAACACGTTCCCAGTGGACAGCAAATGCCCGTCTGATCTCGATGGCACTGAAATTCCTGTTGGTTCTAGCAGCGGTTAAACATGTAATTTATATTGTAAAATGAGACTCAAATAATCAGACTATTTCATTCTTACATCAAAAACCACTATCCTAAAACCCCATAGGAAATTACAGAGGAAATTCAAGCTGTATTAGTATTCATGTTCGCATGTGTTAACTATCACTTTGTGCCCTTTGACCAACTTATCAGAGTGACCTGAAATCTACTTCAGCAAACAACATGGAGATCTAATGCCTACACACACTGTGTCCTTCCATACTCTCATATATGGCATATTGTATAATCAGCAATCAAACTAAAGTTCCCAATATGGCAATCATAGAAGCAGTACTTCTCTCAGTTAAAGGTCTGTATTGTGAAAGTAATGTAATTTTAACAGTTTAAATATTATACTATTCTTACAAAAATATACTGATGGTACATTAATGGATACAGAACCATACAGACATACACAGTACAGTGGCTTTGGGTACTTTTTGGCTGATCAGGCGAGAGGACCGACTAGATCAGAAAACCATCTTAGTGTTTAATGCTGTTTTATTTCTTTCCTTCATTATATGCTTTCTCATTCTAATTATATTAATGATAATGAACATTTTAAAGTGTTGCTAAGCTAATGAGTATGTCTGAAAGAAACAAACCAACAAAAGAAAATGGAAACAAATACTGCCTATAAATATTTCATATTGGCCACATTTATTTTGTTCACATCACAATTTTTAATTCATATTTGGGATCTCACATTTTGCAGTTTTTTCTTGAATATTAGGACTGTAATTGAATTATTCAGCTGAATGTTAGACAATTGTTGCATTTTTCAGTTTTTACTTAGAATGTAGCTTTACATTATTATTATTCATCATCTGCTTTTCGGTTGATCAGACCAAATGTACCAGCAAAGACCTGCAAACCATCTTCAGCTGGTAATGTTTTTCTGTCAGCAGGGACCAAAAAACTCCACACAATTGCTGTAGTATTATAGTAAGAATTATCAAGTAGCCTATAAAACTTAACTAAATCTGGCATGCATATTTACAGTTATGTTGCTGGTTACACTGTTGGTTCTTTATAACCATGTTCAACTCACTGTACTTCATACTAGCAGCTCTGATTCGAGTCACTGCTCGCATTTTCAGACCATACACGCATAGTCAGTTTATAATTAAAGCAAATTAAAGAACGATTAACATAAGAAAACATCTACGTGGTGGGAAATAAAGAATGTTTTCTGTTCACACTCTTTGATTTCCCTGAAAATCAGTATCGTCGTCACGAGCTCCTCCCCAAATATTGCCAAACACTGGGTCTCATCCATTCTCTTTCCGGTCATTTTTTGAATTTCTTTTGTTATTGAGCTTTATGATACAAGTTAAACGCGGACAGAGGGTCGCTGGCCTCGGTTACGAATCCTACTATGGTTAATGCTTATGAATTTTAATTAGGTTACGCTGACGTTGCTTTGTAACTTTGCTGTGAACAAGACGTGGCTTTTAAATATTAATTACGCCACTGTGACGTTGCTTCGAAACCTTCCAATGGAGAAGAACGGCCTTATCAATATTAATTAGGCTATGATGACGATGCCTCGTAACTGTCCAATAGCGAATGATTGCCTCATGAATATTACGTATCATGTCTTCTCATAGTAGGATTCGACAACGCTACTCTCTCCCGTTTTAATATCCGTGTTTACCGTCCTTCACGACCGTGTGTACCGAACACAAACCCACCGTTCAAACGTACTTACAGAATTCTGCGATGTAATACGAGACCACGTAATTGTCCTCGCACCAGTCGAGAGTTGAGGTCGGTGTTCCCCAGTAGCCCGGCCTGTCCGCCGCCGGAGCCATGATGAGAGGCAGATCAGATAGGTCTGACAGGCGGAGGGAGGAGTGTCCTGTACGGTAACGGATTCAGAGCTCCGTCCAATCTGAACAGGCCTACGTGCGGTAACAGTTACACTACAAACAATAGCCTTCTGTAACTCAATATAACGAAGTAATCGTTGCTCTAGTTTAGTGCACTCTGAAAGAACAGCGTACTACCATATAAATCCATAAAATGTTTATATTGAAGAATAGTTCGTGATCATCAAAAGTCAAAGTATAATGATATTTCCAGTGTACATAAACTGTTGACCTATCATAACATACAAAATTAGCATTTTACTTTAGGTAAACTGAGAAAATACATATTGGCCATTACATTTTTTTTTTTTTTTAATTTATTAGAAATATATGGCCAGTATCACATGGGAAATATTAGCTGTTTTCCTTTAAAGTTGATATAGGATTATTTAGCTGTTTTCATCGGATATTAGACTATTTCTGTATTTTTCCAGCTTTTACCCACAATGCAGGTGTTTTATCACGACATCTATCATTTTTTGGGGGGTTGAAGGTAAAACATAGGTGTGCAGTTGTACACAATCAGATAACAGTGTTCACATGTGTGAGAATACAGACAAACCTGTTTCTTTTGAATAGAAAGTCTCGCCAAAAACTTGATGAAGGAACGATTACTTTGTTTTCTGTGATGTTTTCCGATTCTCTTTCTAACCAGATAAATCCAGATCATGATTGTTGTTGCTTCACATTCACTTATCAGTACATATTGATGTCGTTTCAGCGAATCACGCTAGATGTCGCCAGAGTTTTGTGCAGTCCAAAAGTCTAAAGTTTTGTATGCCAAAAACAAAGTCAACGTGGCATAATTCATATAAAAATATCTTGAAAAAAATTTGGAGTACACAGTTAGGGTCGCGCCAAATTTAAGTTTTGACAGGAATGAAAACGAGGCTGTGAGAGACTTTAGTTAAGTACGTTCAATGGATTGTACTGTTGTTCAACAACGTGTCATTGCTCAGCTGACCAAACCTCTTTCTGAAGAAAAAAAAAAAAAATCATCAGTAGACAAAATCTCCAAAAACAGTTTGAAAGTTGTGAGCTGTAAAAATAAATACATAAAATTAGCATAAAAATACAAAATAAATACTTTACAGAGCGTGCCATTGTAAAGACTGATAGTTTATCCTCTTCAGAACCTCGTTTTCATCCACGTTAAATTCAATATGGCCTTTACGGTCTGTTGTATACTGAATGTTGTGGCATCTGCATTCTGTGTACATTATACATACTTTATACTTCAGAAATGATAAATGTAGTATGTATAACCACAAACTATTTGACCATAAAAGAAGTACGGCGTAAATAAAAACCCACACACGCGTTCTCTCTCAGTGATGCTGATTTTATTGAAAAAACGAGGAACAAACCAACATTTTTAGACAACCGTGTTTGGTACAATGTGAATACAAGCTTTAAAATGGTACAGACGTGGGCTCACATATCACATATGCTGTCTAGTGCAGACACAGTATTCAGTGCAGACACAAGTGTGCACTTCTGAGAGGAATGTTTCAGCATGGCGTGGTGAACTCGCAGGCACTTTGTGTAACAAAATCCACAGACTTTTTTAGAAATCAAACACTCGGCATAGTGAGTTATGCGCTCCAGCAATGGAAACGCAAAGGAAAAAGATAAACCCCTGAGCAAAAATGCTGTTCGTGTGGATTTATAGCAAATTTCACGGAGATCATACTTAATATAAGCATGCTGCACTTCTCAGAAACCGATTCAGGTGTAAATTTACGATACTTTGTCAAGTACATTTGCATTTTTTAAAACAAAAAAACAAAAGGCACTTAAATGTCACTTTTCAAAGTAAACGTAACGGATAGCACATGGTGGTCCACAGATTGATGATAGAACGAACTCAGGTGTACCATTTACACACATCCATAAATCTCCATACACACACAGTCATTAACCACATACAATCAAATTTAAATTAGCAAATTACAATTCATCCCTCATTTTATCACCCTTCGGTCGGACCAGCCGGCCCATGAAAAGGATTGAGTTTGTCTTCTTGTCCTTCACCAGGAAGATGAAGGGATGGTCAGCGTAGAAGAGTTTGGGGTTCTTGAGTTTGTCGGTACCAAAGATGCTAGTATCGGGTGGATTTCCCTCCGTGTCCCACTCCATGGCAGAGGCGTGGAATACGTTGGACAGATAGAGGTCTTTCTTCCCTGAGATGTTGGACAGATCAGCTTTGGCCTTGTCCACAGCTTCGGTCAGACCCAGCTCGGCGAGATGTTTCTGCAAGAAAGCAAGCTGTTACATTAGTATTTGAATTCACAGGTGAGTTTAGAATAAAATAATAGCTTGCTAGAATTGCAGATTGTCTGTACCTGCAGGTTGTGGCTGACCTCCACGCTGACCTTAGGCAGTGACACAGCAACTGCCCTCTGTTCCATTTTACTGATCCAGGTGTTGAGTTGTTGACGTGTCAACAGTTTCTCCACTCTCTCCAGGGATTCTACGTGGTACGGCATGATGAACACCACAGACGACATCTTATGGGCCAGTGCCATGTCCAGAACTAAAAGGTTGTTGGTTGTGTCATCAAAAAAGCCATAAATGCCTGAAAGAGAGCATGAATGTATGACGTAAATGTGTAAAGGCAAATGATAGAAGCCTAAAATTTCCTGCCAAGGCACACAGCAGTTTTGGATGTAAATGATTGTAGTTAAATGATTTTTGAACACAGATTTTTATTATTATTATAATTTTTTAATGTACTTGCTAAAAAAAAATATATACATATTTTAAATATTTTATATATTAATTGTAGATATATTTTATATGTTAAATATATCTAACAAAATATTGGTATTTAAAAAAAATGTATTACATTTTGTTTTTGTAAATGAATGTCATTTTTGTTGACATTTTGGTCAGAGTAAAATGGAACATATTCATTTAACATATTCTTTAAGATAAACACAAATATATTCTTTAAAATGAAAGAATATGAGATGACAAAATACTGGATATTGACATCACGAAAACGAATATATTATTATTTATTTAAATATATAAAATATTTATAAAATTATATTAACATAAATATTTGAATTGTTAGTTTAATTTTGTTGTTTAACTTAAATCATCTTGTTTTTGTTGAGTAAAATTACATGCCATTTCATTGATAAATTGACTAAAATTAATCAATATGTAGTAATAATGGCTAAATTTAAGGTATATTTAAAACTAAATATGTAACTTATTTGAAGATTGAGTTTAATTTTGCACTTTCTTGTAAATTAAAATGTTATTTTTATTGACTTAAGTGCATGCTAGTAAAATTGACTAAAACTAAAGAACACAACATTAAAGAATACACAAAAAATCTATAAACATTACTACTTTTACAATACTACTGTCCCAAATAACAACTTAAACAAACAAACAAAAAATCCTCAGTAACGAACCACTAAGCTACACATCATTTTGTGTTTCAGGATTAGATCTGCTTTATCCACGGCCTCACCTGTGCGATGCATCATGGGTACAGAGACGGTGTAGGAGCGATGCACTAAGAAACCACGGTTATCCACCATCTTATGATGGAACTGCTCATCCCAGTGTGCTGGAGAGAAAACAGAGCCATGTATTAGTTAAAGAATCTACAAATTGCTCCTAATTCTAAAGGTATCCAAGGCTTACGTTTATAAAACATGGCATTGATGATCATGGCTCCATCTGTCTTCTCCACATCTTTGGTCACCTCGGGCAGCTTGCCGTCGGTGGACTTTGATGCCCATTCGTTGATGGCCTTCACCGCACTGCGCTTGTCACGGAAGTTTATTTTGGAGTGCTCGTAGTTATAATGCTTCTTGCTGCTCTTCAGAAAGTTGTCGACGAAGCTCACAGAGCTGGGCCCATACAAACGGTTGCTGATCTTCCAGGTGACGTTACGTGCTGTTGAGTTACTGACCTCGGTGAGAAGCTCTGACAGCCCAGAGTGCAGCTGCTCATCCTTCACCGTAGTGGCGCTTAGGATGGTTTTGACCTGAGAAGCAGTGTTGGATTTCCCTCCAAGAGCCACCAAACCCAACGAGGAGGCCACAACCACAGGGGAAATCAGGATGTTCTCGATGTCCTTCTCTTTTGCCAGGTTTTGGTACAGGTTGAAGGCCAAATTGGCGCTGTTGTCTGCCAGGATGGAGGCATGGCTGCTGAGGGTCTTCTCCCCGCTCACAGTAGCCAGTAAGCACAGGAGAACCACGTTTGACACCAACATGATTTTGGAGCTGGTAAGTTTACAGCCTATAAAAGTAGAAAAGATTAGTCAGTTACTTTAGATAAATATCAGATAGTTTTCTGTATGTGTAGAGCTGTAGACTGTGTTTCAGTTCCTAACCACAGAACTGAGAGTAGCGCCAAGATATATTAGAGCTGTAATTTTAAAATCCCATAGCCTTTAATGACAGGCCTGCTATGCTAAAGAAGTCCAGCAGATATTTAAGGTAGGAATGTTACATAACTGCCACGTGCACAGCTGTAACCTCTAAGTTCTCTTTATTATAACATATTTTTGCTTATTCCTTGCTGAACATAAAAAAATATGTTTAAGAATGTTTCAACTGTTTACACTACCATTCAGATGTTTGGGGTTGGTAAGATTTGTTAATGTTTTTGAAAGTAGTATCTTATGCTCACCAAAGCTGCATTTATTTGATCAAAAGTACAGTAAAACCAGTAATATTGTGAAATAATATTACAACTCTTTTCTATTTTAATGTATTTTTTAATTATATGTATTTTTCACAAACTTTTAAACAGTTGTGTATATCACATAACTTTTCACCGAAAAAAGCTGTGCAGCCACATATACAGATTTCACGGCTCCCGGAGTCATCTTACGCCAGATAACTCTTATCCAATCAGCACTGCCAGGATGGCAGGAAGTTCTGACACTAGTGTGGGAACAGCAGATTTCAGACAGTTTGTGCAGCTTTTCCCCACCCCCTCTACCAGCCCAAAATGTTGCCTTTGGATGTCCAAAATGCACCATACCCCGCACCCTCTCAATGAATGGCCTTTTATTATGCCTACATGTCAGAGCCTGAAGGAGCAATGGAGAACATTTGGAACTGTGGTATGTGCCAAAAAACTTTTGAATCATACAAACACGGGAAATCAAAGCATTTAGCTGCTTATAAGCATCTTTTCACCAAACTTTAAAGTTACAAAGTCTTATACAAGCTTCTGTTTTACATTTCAGAATTTAAAAAGAAGGATTCTGTTATGGAATGCCACACATTTTTTGCATTTTTCATGCTGCTGATGAAGCCTGAATGCAAAGTTTGTTTGCACAGCTGTAACGGTATCTGTTACTCACCTCTCAGAGCTCCCAAAAACTTCTGCTGCCTCTCGGATCTGTCGGCTTCCCCTCACACCAAATCCTTCATGCAGACTTTATAGTCTGGAAAAGAAACTTCTGGAAGTAGGGAAAGGAGTATTATAATGGTTCAGTTTTTCTGTGAGACCTCCCCCAGATCTAGTTACTGTGGGAACTGGACTCTCTCCTCAAGGTCCTAAAGGCAGCAGGAACTGACCCCTTTCCTGCTCGCACACTCTCACAATGGCTAAACTAAAGTGCTTTTTCATGCAAGGAAAAAGGTGAATATAAAAAAAGTGGATATAATTCAGAAATATGGATACCAGATTTACTGATTAACATCAAATCAAATTGAAAAATATCCTAGTAAGAAGTAAACTAATTTAGTCTAAAACCTAGTATTAATACTTGATTTTTTAAGTTACATTTTATTATTATTATTTTCATAATTTGTTCAGAAAATGCAAAGTATATTATAAAAGTAACAGAAAAAATAAGAAGACATTGTCCTACTTCCACCCCCACCCCATCTATCTCTCCTCCCTCTCTCTTCTGTGTGCCACGTTTTAGTGGGTCGTGTCTTGGCCTGCAAGCGGACAGCAGACAAAACAGAGGTTTTATCTGTTTAGCTGGGCATAAAGCATGCATTATGATTTCTATGTCCTCATAAACAAGTTAAAAAAAAAAAAAAAACATTAGACTTTATGCACTAAACTCCTATGCTATGTATCTTTCTCTTCTTTATATAGGAGTCCTGTTGTACAAACACGAAGCACTGGAATGCATAAAGAATCCCAGAGGAACATTTTATTGCTTAGAGTTAGAAGTTGCTCTTTTAAAGCTCAGGAGACTTGGAGGGATCTCATTAATGTTTCATGTAAGTGTCCTTCGCTCAGTGCTGCAAAAACATTTCTTAATGTTTACAGAAATTTAGTGTTACTTGGCTTGCTCTCCAATGGGTTCTCTGCAGTGAATGGGTGCCGTCAGAATAAGAGTTCAAACAGCTAATAAAAACATTACAATAATCCACAAGTAATGCACACCACTCCAGTCCATCAGTTACCATCTTGAGAAGTGAAAAGGGGCATATTTGTAAGAAACAAATAAGATTAATCCATTAATAAGATGTTTTTAACTTTAAACCATTGCTTCAGCTAATTACAAGTCTACAAATAAAAGTATATTTTTCTAACAGCACTATCTTTTTTTTCATTTGTTTGTTTTAAGCTTAAACCTCACAAAATTTAGTGAGGTACAGTATTACAAAATGTATTTATTAATTATCTAAGGAGAAATAAAAATAGACACATTTGACAACTGTTGACATACAGTATGGAGTTATAATGTGAACAGCAGATCTCAGGTAATTTGGTTTGGAAGAATTTCATAAATTTTGTATTTTAAAATCGTTTTTCGGCATTTGATTGCATATCTAGTTTCTAACATTAAGATGTGATGAAGCAGGTCTCATTAGCTGCATGTGGGCCAAACGGGCCGCTTCTCCATAACATCTAACATGACACTGTTCAAAGACACAAACCATTAACAGCACAGATTTCAAAGTATACGCCTCCAGGCCACTTTGTAAAGATCAGTGAAAACGCATCTGATGGCGCTGGCATTCCTCAGGCATCAGAATGTTGAAAGAATGCTGCTCGCTTCAGTTGTCAGCGTTTCTTTTCTGATTTGCTGCTTAATCTGTTTCGTCATGTTGTTAAATCCACATAGCTTGAGGTTTAACCTAGACTGACAGTCACTGATTAACTGCCGTGAACAAAAAGGGAAATCGAGAGAGTTATTTCATCGCTGTAGATCCTGAAACAACCACATTTCTGCCCTTTCATTTACTTATGTTCTCTGGAAAGAAGTTGCTTAAGTTATCAATTACTTACTGCTCAGACTTAGGGTATTTTATGTGTATAAGTATTGAACTCTTATAATTATCAATGCTGAAAACATTTGTGCTGCTTAACATTTTTGTGGAAACCTGATACTTTTTTTTGGATTCTTTTTTTTTTATGATAAGAAAGTATAAAAGAACTTATTAGAAACTAAAGATTATTAGGCTATAAATATATAAAATCATTATATTGTTTTATATTATTTATAAAATGTTTTACAACATTAAATGATCCGTTAATGACTCCTTGCTGAATAAAAGTATTGATTTCTTTAAAAAAAAAAAAAAAAGTACTGACTTAAAATGTTTGAATGGTAGTATATGTCTATAACAATAATGCAGAATTCATATGTACTGTATATACAAAATGAGCACTGGGGAAATGACAGGATGTTCTTCCTGTCATCCTGTTTACATTCACAAATAAGCTATAACTAGGGGCCGGCCTGCCAAAGTTCTATATTTTAATCAAAACCAGTCTTTATTGTGTAAATGTTATCCTGATCTGGCATTGCGGTTGAGTTTCTGTTGGTTGTAACTTCAATATGTTTGTTGGGTGGGATATTTCACGTTTTGATTGAATGTCTAGTCTTTTCTATGACTAATGTATCAGAGGTTCAGATCGGTGGAAACCTGCCCAGCTATTGTTAACACTTCCGTGACAGAAGGCAAAGGAATTTCGCTCTCAACGTGTCTGAACTGTTATCTGCTCTTTTTTGCTTTGGGGGCAGAGCAGATATTATCGCTATGCTATGGTGGTGGTGTCTGGTGTGTGTCTTAACTGTAAACTTAAACAGTGTGTCTTCTACTGCTTGATTGCTGTTACAGTATATTCCAACTATTCTAAATGATTGTAAGCAGTCATTGGAGGCTACTCTCTTGTGACTGTAACACCATAGCATCTTGTAAATAAGCAGTTTAAGCTAAAAGAAACAACATTTTCTATATCACATTTAATAATCTCTGTTATAAAGACCCCATCAAGAAAAATACTTATTTTGTGAACATGCTACAGTCTTTTAATATTGCACGTGAGAGAGATAAAAAAAAAATGGGGTAGTTTTAAAAGCATCAGAAATAGATGAGGGCGTCTTCTTGTGGACAAGTATGAAAATGGCAGCTTAGAATTTTTTTTTTTTTTTTTGCTGTGTGAGTGTGTGTGTGTGTGTGTGTGTGTGTGTGTGTGTGTGTGTGAGAGAGAGAGAGAGAGAGAGAGAGAGAGAGACTGCATGTTCCTGCAACTACAAATGTATCCACATGGTGCTGCTAGATTCACATGTCTAAACCTCCTCAAAATCAATGGCTCTACTCAAAATCTTTTTTGCTCATTCCAGTTGCGCTTCCCTACAGAGATATTTCATAATAAAAGGATTGTAATTAACAAATTATTATTTATTTTTGATAAATATTTTTGAATGAAATTGTAGCTTATAATTATTAGAATATATTCTATTCTATTCTATTATTACAGTTTATAATATATAAAACATATGACCTGTTAGCAGTTCGTAAATAACAAGCATAATGTGCTCAAAGAAAAGTTTGGAACAAATAAATCAATTTTGATAAATAAAAGTAACATGATGGAATTCAAATATGTAATGATTATAATAAATATTCTATTTTATAATGGGTCCTTGCTATTATTACTGTTTGTTAAATTTTTTTTAAAACAGTTAGAACTGGGGAAATGACAGAATGCTCTTCATGTAAAATGATTAGGCCTATATATTGTTATAATATTCTATCATACAATGAATACATTATTTTGTGATTATTAATTATAATTTAAAACTTTTTTTTTTTCCATTTTTTTCTTAGACAGCAATCATTGTTCCTGAATGAATGTTCCTGTCCATTCAAGCCCTTAAAAGTGGATTTGCATATATTCTAGAAGACCGGAGCTGATGAGCAGAACAATCATCCTGACATCTCAGCGCATCAGAAAACACCACAACAAATACACCCGTACAGCTGTGCCCGGCTAGTGTGTCTAACTCAAAGTCATGCTTGCTGAAGGACAGCCTCAGTCCACCAGTAGGTTGTTAAAGATTAGGATGTGATGCAAGCTTGGCTCGGGCCAGAGGTTAATCTCTCACTGGCATCCTGGAATAGCAGCAGTGGATGCTCTGCTCTGGCTCTCTGCCTGCGGTCTGGATGAGTAGCCGCTGTGCCTGACAGAGGTGGCCTCGCCAAACACTGCTACACAAAACTTCACAAAAGACACAGCAACCATTATATCTGGTTTTTAGAAGTTTGCCAGTTATTATCATTCCAACCAGTAAGCAACAGAAAAGCAACCGTAATCGTTTGTAAACTAAAAGTAGGCTTAAACCAATGCGTTCTTGAATTATCTTTAGAATCTTTAAAGCATTGGTCTCAAACTCAATTCCAGGAGGGCCACAGCTCTGCACAGTTTTGCTCCAACTCTAATCAAACACACCTGATCCAACTAATCAAGGTCTTCAGGATTACTAGAAACTTCCAAGCAAGTGTGATTTGGAGCTGGTTGGAGCTCAACTCTGCAGAGCTGTGGCCCTCTGGGAATTGAGTTTGAGACCACTGCTTGAAAGTCAACAAATCTTCCTGGAAAAGCTAGGCCTGTGTTCCAATGTGCATACTATCCATCCTAAATTCTATGTGATATTAGTAATTTTCAATACTATTTAGGGCAGATAGGGTGGATATTATGCACATTGGGACGCAGGGTAGGACCACAAATGAATCACTTTAGTGAACAAATTCAAAAGATTGGAGTCACTGAGGAAGTTGGAGCTGAAATCCTTCTTCTTTTTTTAATTTGAACTTAATTCTAAACTAGTACTTAATCGAAGTTTAAACTTAATATATCACGTTTATGAACTTAAATACAGGTTACGCTAATCACGAATACTGTGGGTTGTTAATTACCGGGAGCGCGCTGATGACGCTTGATCAAGAGGAGGAGGAAGAGGAGGAGAAGGAGACCCGCAGCTCCTCCCACAGGGATTTCGGATCGGATGGATTTACTCACTGAATGTCTTCGGTGAATCATAATCCTCCAAACATAAGGTGAAAACACGTTATATTGAAATAATTCATATAAACCATCTCGCTGGTGATCGTGCCAGGCAGGCTGAATTTGAAACGCCGCGCGCTGACGAAACTTAAGTTGTAGTTTAAATCTAATAATATCGTATACCTTGATAAGTCGAGAGTGCTGAATGTCTATTTAACATCTAAAGAAAGAAAAAGGCAAACTACAACGCAAGTTTAATAGGAGAATACTGGAGGAAAAGAACTCAAGTACCTGCGCTGATCACCTTGCCGACGAGAAGGTGAGTCTGGATAAGTAGCCTGTACTTAAGCATGTTTACTATCACATGCATATGTAGTACGTCTAGTGTTTGTCATTTGCATTCATATATTATGTTTTTATTGCAGCATATATGCAATAAGTAAACGAAGTCACGTTTCGTTTATCTAAAACTTCTTTTAATCTTCATAGAACTGAGTTCGCTTGCAAAAGTATTATGACTACAATATTAGATGGCAGTACCGTGCCACTTTGATATATAATTCAAAACCATGAAATATATTCATACAAATGTTTTTGGTAAAAGCTTCATTATGTGTGTCTGTTATAACAATTACTCTTCTCTATAAGTAAGTTATAAATACTCAATATATATGATGTGTTTACAGTAAGCTATAGCAGATACGGGGGTAAGTTGTCACAGTTTAAGTGGGGCATGTTTTCACACTCTATGGGGTTGTCACAATGGAATATGCCTGTTCTAAATTTTTACAAAGCAGGGAATTGGAAGAAAATAAAATGGCTAAATTAATAAACAAATTTTTTAAAAAAAATTCTGATTTCTAAACACATGTGACATATTGCCCCAAGTCCCTAGACCTGACATTTATGAAAAAATACTTGTCCTTCCCTGTTCTGTCTTGACTATAGTGTTAACTCTTGTTTGAACGTATGCTAGTGTAGTTTTATGTAAAATTTTTGCCCAGCAAAAAACAATGTTAATATTGAAATTTTAGGTGGGCAAAATTGAGCAAAATTTGTATAATTTAAGCAATTTGAATTAACAGTTATGATACTGTAAAACAGCTTTCTTTAGCTTTTTTTTTTTTTTTTTAAATTCATAGATTTTAACATATAGTCCTAGTGACAACCAGCCCAGGTCTCCACCATCAGCATCTGTATCTTCACATATAGGCATTCCTTTGAGTTAAAGAAAGATGGATTTTGGGCTTAAATTTTGGGTCTCATACACCTCATATTCTCGGTGGCTTATGGGTTGCCAGTTATTTATGGTGCTGCCAGAATCTCATGAGAGCAGAGCATTTCTCTTAAGCTTCAAATGTTTTGGGCTGAATGTTGTGGGAAGTGGTGCAGACCGCTCCTCAGGAAACGTCTGAGAGAAAAGACTAACAGCAGGGCAAAATGGAAGTGTTTTGCAAAAGACGGGAACTACCAGACGGAGAGTGTTGGATGTTGATGTCTTTCATCTTCTCTAGACCAAAGCTCTGCCTGTAGACTTGTTCATAACAAGCCATTTCAGGTCTCCTGAGAGAATTCACCTTTATTCTGGTGTCAGCAGTAACGCTGAGGCACAAATATGGTCTACGTATCGTATTTCGCTCGTGCTATGACATCTCCGTCAGGTACCGTCATTATGAGCTCTCCACAACAACCAGTGTTTAACATCCAAACTATGAGATTGTTGTTTCTCAGAGCCTGTGAGAATGTGCAAAAAAAAAAAAGAAAGCAGTATACGAAGAGAGATAAACGAGGTTGTCTTTGCTCACATTATCTCAGAAAAATCCACAGAGGGCCCACCAGAGGAGTGGGAATACAAAGGGCTTGTTTCATCCCTGGGAAAGTAAACCTTCCTCTCTGTGGTGGATCCGTCAAACCTGTTGGATGATTTCCCACAGAAACTTCCCAAAGTCGTTTTGCTCGTTCCTCAATATGTCACATCTGTTCTGCACTGCCTAATCAGAAGCTGTACAATGACTAAATGTCTCTCTATTTTCAGACTTTTGAATCATGCATGAGTCCTTGAATAGAGAAAGCGTTCTTTTTTTTTTTTGTTAATGCCATTCTGGCGTTAATGAGAGTTTCTGGACCTGAAATCTGAGTAAGGAACGTTGAAGAAATGAACTGTTTGTGATTGGAAAACATACAGTATTTTCACATCCCAAGCATTGTTGTCATAGCATCATTAACTCAACTTTGTTTTTTTTTTTTTCAAACATGCATGACTTCTGTCAAAAGCAAAGGAGATATTTTGCAGAATGTTCCTGTTGTGCTCTTAATTTTTTTTTTTTTTCATGATTTGCGATGTAGTCATTTTTATATATATATGTGTGTATGTGTATGTATGTGTGTTGTTTTTTTTTTTTTGGCTCATTTTAAATTTTTATATTAAGAGATTATCTTTTTATATTTAGAAACATTACAAATAATATATATTTTAAAATAATTTGTTGTTATTGGTGATTGTGTACAGTGTACAATGGTTTCTCATGTTTCTGCTGTATAAATCCAGTCAATCCTTGTGTTCTGAAGTGATCACTAGTAGAGATGTTGGTGATAACTTGTTTTCCCGTTAGACGCTGACCCCCTGTTCCCCAGCTCATTTGGCAAGGCTTCTGAACTGGACACTAGCCATTAGTTCTCTGTAAAATCCCATCAGAACAATGAGTATGTTTGTGCACATGCTGCTCTGAATTGTCTGAAAGTAGTTTTATTTCAAGTTTGGATGTTTCAGTCAGATATTAGGCATCCAAATTGCTAAATAGAAAGTGTTGCAGTTTTGCACACTATTGTTAAAAAGTTTGGGGTCTGTAAGATTTTTAAATTGTTTTGAAGAAAGTCTCTTATGCTCACCAAGGCTTAATTTATTTGATCAAAAATACAGTAAAAAGAGTGAAATATTATTACAATTTAAAATAACTGTTTTCTAATTTAATATATTTTAAGATGAAATTTATTTCTGTGATGCAAAGCTTCAGTATTCAGTGTCACCTGATCCTTCAGAAATCAATCTAATATCCTGTGTTGCTGCTCAAGGAACATTTATTTTCGTCCAAACCTTGAAACATTGTTTTCATGATTCATTGATTAATAGAAAGTTTTAAATTACAGCATTTATTTGAAATAGAAATGTCTTTACTGACACGTTTAAATGAATGAAATCATTAATTTCATTTAAAAAAAAAGTTAATCTTGACCCCAAAGTTTTGAATGGTGGTGTAGATGATGATGAATAATTTCTTGTGATATCGTTTGAAGTCTTGGTTGTGAAGTGCAATAGTAGTGTTTCAGAATTACAAATCCAATTTTAATGATAATGTCAAAACCTTTCAAGACAAACCTTTCATGAGCTCAGAAACTGGTAAATAAGTGTATTGGTGTTTAGATGTGGCAGCTTGATTTCTTCATTTCAAGTTGTTTAATATTCCCATTGGGAAAAACTACATTACTCATAATCTTGAGAAGTGATTCCTTTTGGGTCCACTAATTAGAGAAATCGCTGTTACCATGGAAATAAGAACTGCGCCAAAAGAGCTCCGCAGCTTCCTCCCACTTGCATGAAGCAATGCAAATGCCATAAACAAGTCAGTCTCTGTATACTCTCAAACAACTTGCATTAAACAACAACATATTTGAATATTTAGTAATAAATTAGAATTAGAATGAGCTTTATTGGCCAAGTATTTTTACACATACGAGGAATTTGTTGTAGTGACAGAAGCTCCACATTGCAACAAAAGACAACAACAGGACAGGACACAGATAATAAAAGAATAATATACAAATACACAAATAGGCAATGTACACAACAGCAAAAAAACAAAAACAATATATAATATGGACAATTATGTATGTACAGGTTAAGTATGTGCAAATTTGAAATGAGAAATAAAATAAGTGAGTGTGGTGAATGGATAATGTATAATAGTTGTGTGTTCTGTGTTTATTGTCGAGTGTTCATGAGATGGATTGCCTGAGGGAAGAAACTGTTTCTGTGTCTGGTCGTTCTGGTGCTCAGAGCTCTGTAGCGTCGACCAGACGGTAGCAGTTCAAAGAGGGAGTGTGCTGGATGTGAGGGGTCCAGAGTGATTTTACCAGCCCTTTTGCTCACTCTGGATAAGTACAGTTCTTAAATTTTAAAACTTTTAAAAATGTTTAATTGATGCATTTTTACAGTACATTTCAAATGTTATATTTTATGCACTTATAAAATAATGTATTTTCTACTTTAGTCAATGACCATAAGTCAGTACTTTTGTATTTTCTTTTTTACATAATCATGTATTTTGCGATGCTTCTAGCGCTGTTCATAGTTCAGATTTCAAATCAAAGTTTGTAATTGTATGGTTAATCTCTGAGCAAGTTGGTTTGATTCTTAGTTTATAAAACGGGGGATCAAAAACTCTTCTAGACCCAAGGCTGCTGAAAAAGTCCATTGCGTTTGGCCCTCTGATCACTTGAGGAGACAGTCTGGAGTGAGACAGGAAATTAAGCAGACAATATGTAGCTTCCTGTTTCTGGCAATCGTACCTGTTGGGAAAGTCCAACAGCTGTGGAAGAGCAAGAAGGTCTGCAGTTACAGCTGGCAGGAATAAGGCTCTAAGCAGCAGACTCAATTTACTTTCCTGATGTCAGAGAATTCAGGCTTTAGTAATTCTTTAAAGCTCAGTGTCATGGAAACAAGCTGGAGCATGAAGCCCCACACCAACACAGCTGCGTACACACACACACACACACACTTACACTATACACTACCACTTTTCTGCCCAAATGTGTGGCTGCCACTGTGAACATTGAGAGATACAGTTTAAATGGATTTATGAAGAATGTGTATTAATATTGAGGTGCTCATGTCATGTAGCTGCTTCTCAGTGTGTCGTAGGAAGACATAATAGCATCGAGAAGGTAAGTTTGAGTTTGTTTAGGTATGTAATTTAGTAATAAAAAAAATCATGTACACTTTTACAGTTCTAATGTTTTTAGAAGAATTATATGCTCGCAAAATTGAATTCATATGATCAGAAACAAAAAAACTAATATAGAAAACAATTATTGTATAAACGGTAACATAGAAAACAATTATTTTAAATAGTAATAATATTTAATAATATTATCACCACTTAAAATAATTGTTTTCTATGTTAACACATTTTAAAATGTTATCTATTCCTGTGATGCGAAGCTGAATTTTCAGCATCATTCCTCCAGTCTTCAGTGTCACATGATCCTTCAGAAATCATTCTAATGTTCTGATTTGCTCAAGAAACATTTATCATTATTATTATTATGCTTCATATTTTTGTTGAAACCATGATATATCGGATGAATAGAAAGTTCAAAAGAAGAGTGTATATTTAAAATAGAAATATTTTGTAACATTATAAATGTCTTTATAGCCACTTTTGATTAATTTAATGCAACCTTGTTAAATAAGTTATCTTATAATAAATAAGATAACTTAAACTGAACTCCCCAGGTGTAAAGCTTCCTCTCAATACCCCATTGCAGTTGGGAATGAACTTCAGCACAGTTACTTTGCAGTTGGGAATAACACTGTAGACCATATGAATTTCTATGAAGTTTATGCAGATAAACTTTAAAAAATTATGACAAATGTCACTGTACAATGTAAGCACGGTGGGATCCGTTTGTTGTTGGTGCCCCAACAAAATATCTCCTTTTGTGTTCAACAGAGTTTTACAGGTTTGGAACAAGATGAGGGTGAGTAAATGATGACAGAATTGTCATTTTTGTCTGAACTGTCACTTCACTAATAGGGTAACAGATGTGATGTTAACATCAGGTCCGTGTGTGTGGGTGTGTTCTGCCCCAGACAGACGGTCACACCAGAGTGTTAACGCACTCAGACAGGGTCGTTTTCAACAGGAAGACATGTCTAAAGGAGATAATGACTTCTTTTGTTTGAAGCAATATTGTCTTTTTGTAGGTGTTCACAGGATGCATGCGAATGATTTAATCGGTGCGTTGCAGACCTGTGGACATTGTCTAAGTGCTGTACGCAAAACCCAACAAAGGACATTATCTAATCTAATCACCGATACTAAAGGGGTTAGACCAGTCTTGATCACGCAGCAGGAAGTGTGGAAAAGAGAAACACAGATGCTTTCATATTCTTACACATTCATTTTAGCATTTTCATACCGATTTGGAACACATCCATCGTGACTTGAAGAACTGCGGTTATATGATGGCTTGCGAGGGATCATGTGTTAATGTCTGTTCTGAATGAGTCAAAGGAATACAATTATTGTGGAATATGGAGCAGGATTTTTGAGGAAATGACTAATGAAGACTCGTAGTAGCTTGTTTGTGTATGAGAGTTGGGTTTTTGATGCTAATGATATGCTAATCTGTCTGAGCGGGTGCTTCTGGTGGACAAAGATCAAATCTGTGCTGGCTGTGTCTTGATAGCCCTCTTTAATTACTGTCATTGAAATCTGTTGTTTTTCATTGGAGCATCTGGTGTGGTGATGCTGGGTCAGTGGCTGACTTATGGGTTTGTGATGGGCTTATTTATTATACATTTGAGGGAAATCAGTTATTATTCCGAAAGGATTTCAGATTAAAAATGCAAAGCAATTAATTTGAAGTTTTTGAAAATAATATTTTTATTTTAAATTACATTTAAATGTATACATTCACTCTTAATGTATGCCTAATAGCAAAAAATGGTTTTGTTAATGTTTTTTGTCTCGTCACATTTTGTTGTTCATTACATGAATCCTGTAAATGACAGTCTGTGGTTTTGAATTAAAAGCGTGACATTTGACTGAAAAGTTAAGTAGTTTTCATGACTGGATGTTATTGTCAGTCTTTCAGCATTTCTATTGTAAAACAGTTGTCAGGTATTAAATATTTAGCTACTTTCATCTTCCTTTGCGATCTTTATCTGCTAAAACCGAAGTGTCCTACTGTATGTGAATTCATGTAAACAGTATCATCCAAAATTCTTTGAATTGATTGGCCATCTCAGTCATTTTGACAGTCGCGAGCACTTTTAGATCACTGGACATGTAAAGAAACTTCAAACTTGTCTCCAAATTGTTCCTCAAGCAGCAAAGGTTTGTGATTGACAGTCTGCTGAACTGAACTTTGGGAATATGGTGACTGCAGACTGACAGGGAGGGCCACTTTGCCTCTGTTGGGGCGCATCTGAATATCTGATTCTGTAAAATCTAGAATTCTGTATGTGTGTCTCACAGCTAATAATCAAAGAGCTGCTGTCACACAGAGTCCTGTAGGACCTGCTCTCAACCTCAGATGAGCCGTTCGCTGACCGTCCCCTGACTGTCAGATGCAAATTACACACAAAACTGGCAAGAACAGTCAGTGATCCAGTTAAATCTTGTCTGATTGGCTGGGTTGGTGGCATAACTGCATATTCTTCTTTATTTTGAAGTTATTTGTAGGTCCAAAACAATCAGTACTTACTACTATTGGATGAATAGAAAAAGTCTCCATACAATTCTGATAATTTTTTCCGGTAAGAATGCACCATTATTTAAACGTTGCTTGATACCAGTAACCTTATAATTATTTTTATGCAATGGTCAATAACTGATAAATGGTGGACAAATGTTAAAGTCAAGTTCTGTCATGAAATTCTAGATGGCGCAGGCTGATTGGTCGTTAATGCAAACTGATGATATTCACAGCATTAAAGGGGTCATATGATGCAATTTCATGTTTTTCTTTGTCTTTGGAGTGTTACAAGCTGTTTGTGCATATATAAGATCTGTAAAGTTGCAAAGATTAAAGTCTCAAACCCAAAATGATATTCTTTATAAAAGTTAAGACTCTGCCACGGCTTCCTAAAACGGCTCATTCAAACACGCCCCCACATGTCTACGTCACGGTGTGGGAAGATTTGCATAACACCGCCCAAACTTATACGCAATGAAAGAAGGCATAACTTATATTCTTGATGTAGTATTGTTGTTGCCGCCGCCATGTCATGGAGACATAGAAATCACTGGTTAATTTATATTTACAACACTGTTCCAGAACAGTACAATGCAAATATTCGAGTGTGTGCAGCGCATTTTACGGAGGACTGTTTCCTGAACCTGGGAGAGTAGCCTACGATGCTGTCGCAAGGACAGTCTGGTACTTCTGACTCACAGCCTCTAAGTACCTTTTGATATTTAAATAATTTGCTACTGACTATTCAAACGCAAGTTTTGAGCAGTGTAGAGTAGTGCTTGTTTCCGTTTCTATGATCACAAATGCAGACATGGTGTTATGTTTACGCGGCACCATCTCATCGTGCCAGGCCACAGTATCACAACATGGTAAGGGGTGTAGCATTTCTGTCACACGCTTGAGGTATTTGGCCAATCGCAACGCACCGGATAGCTAGCTAATCAGAGCACACCTCGTTTTTCAGAAAGATGAGCTTTGTAAAAATCGACGCATTTCAGAAAGGCGGGGCAGAGAGGAGCAATAATAATGTACAGTATGTGGAAAATAATGTGTTTTTTGAACCTCAAACCACGTAAACACATTGCATTACACCAAATACACAAAATAATGTTCTTTTTAGCAACGTCATATGACCCCTTTAAACTACTTGGCACAAGCTGATTGGTTCATAAGTTAATAATCTTGCTGCTTTCCATTTAAATGGCTCATTAGCATTCAGAGTTCCTCTGAAACCCTCCACCTTCCCCAGCTTCACCTGTATAGATCTGCTACGGGTTGTTATATATGCTATTTGCGCAGCAGCAGTACTGTATGTCTTAAATTCTCACAGCACTGTATAAGACCAAATACATTAACATTGTCATATCCATCACCATGCTAAAATCTTCCGATATTGTCATGATGGAACTTTTTTTTACTATTTTGTCTAAATAAAAAAAAAAAATGAGATTTGCTTAAAATTGCATTTAACAGTGTTATTAAATTATTATTGTTTTTTTAAATGTTAACTTTCAGTGAGCCTTAGATTATGGCAAAGGTAATCTAAATATAAAAATTGGTGAAATATCACACAAACACACATATATAATTGTTTGTATTTAATCTTCATTTCATTGTCTTGTTAAATGCTGTCAGTGGTGTTACCATTGTTTTCAGCTGTCGTTTGATGTCATTTCCTGTATTACCCATGATGGTGTGATTATGAAAATATTTTATGCTTTGTATTTCACTTGGCGTGGTTAAGTCACATTACTGTCGACCTCCAGATTCCTGCAATTATTACATGACGTATTGTTTATTCTCTGGCGCTGTAGGATTTTCTCTGGTATGTTTTCCTAAGGCAAGTTTCCCAGACTCAAAGCTAAACGGCTAAATCCTCCGCTCGGTTTTTCAGTGGAATATCAACACAGACAGTATAATTTAGTTGAAGACAGAGTGTTTAGTTATGGATAATGTTGTTTCTCACAGATGTGTCTCGCTTCTGCAGGTCTGCGGTGTGTGAGTGGGATGTCTGCAGATCAGCTGTGGCCTGACTATGGTGAAACACCAACCGTTACAGGTGTATGAGAGACAGCTGTGTTTGTCCTGCCTGACCGGGATCTACGGCTGCCGCTGGAAACGGTACCAACGCTCCCATGACGACAGCTCCAAGGTAACCACAGCATCATCTTTTGCAGGGGAAAGCCATTGTATTCTAACCACATAAAGACTGAATGAAGATAGAGGCAAAATTGACCTTTTGATAAGCTCCACCTTAAAAATGTTACAGACCAATCATGTTGAAACGTTGTGGTCATTTACACTAATGTTATCACTTGTAATCGCTATTTTAGCAGTTTATAAGCACATATTACTAAATACCTCATTCATTTTGATGGGAAGTTGTGTACAGCTCGAATAAGTGGCCAACTATAACTGAGGAGGCTGAGCTTAGAAAAGTGTCATTTTTTGTCATCTATGATTCCCACACCTGTGGATCATAGTTATGGATCCGCTTTGATGATACTGATGCCTTTCTCTGGTAATTTCTGGTCATGAATATTTTGTTCGGCATTCATTTGAGGCAGACAGCAGAACCGAAGGACAACTTGGCTGTCTGTAATGAAGCAAAAAGACTTTCTCCTCTGCTGTCTGAATGTCTCTCTGTCAGACAGAGAGAAACTCAAGCCAGAGTTTCAGATTCCCTGGAGGACGTGTTGTAGGTCAATTCCAATCTGTATACAACACAGCAAGAGGCTTAGTCAGGTCTCTCTGCCTCTCTTTGACTTGTCCGTTCAATGTCTGGTGACACCAAACTGGATACTGACATTATTTAGTAAAGTTATTCAAGCAGAAATGCCCGTTATTTTAACCAAGCATCCATTCCAGCCTAGCGATCAAATGTTCTGGCCTGAACTGAGCTGCAGTCAGATTGAAAATCAACCCTTATCTAATCTTTACCTAAAGTCCTCTAATATTCATAGGGTATCAAGCTTAAATGTAGAAATATCTTCAGAAGTTTAGAATAGCGCTGATATAAATAGAACAACAGCTGATTTAATGATAAAAATCAAGCTTAGTTTCACTCAAGGGTTGCAAATAAGTTTAATTATTTTTATTTAGTTCATTATAATTTAATTGTGATGTGTGTGTATCTATGTATTTTAAAATTATATCATTAAATTATACAGAATGTAATATATAGAATAAAATATTACATTTAATTGTATATTATTGTATGTTTGTATATTGTATCAAATAAATTGTGTATACAATTTTTAATTGCATTTTTAGTTTCTTATTTTAATTATATATATTTTTGTGTCTATATATATATATATATATATATATATATATATTATGTGTGTGTGTGTGTGTGTTTTATATATACTGTATATAATATAAAATTAATTAGAAATTATATATTAATATTTTCAGTTTTATTACTTATTTATTACTGTAGGTAATATTAGCTGGTATTTTTCATTTTTTACAAACTCTGTCTTGACCCCTTATTTGACTGGGCCTAAAATATTTTTTATCTAAAATTGAATTCAAAAACGTTAAAAAAAATCAAAAATTAAAACAATGTTTGAAACGATACACTGACTCATTGATTTAAACATGCAATCTGAGGTAAAAGTTATAGCATACTATTGTTTGAAATGATTTTTTTTATCTCGCCTGCTGACGTACTATATTTTTAAACAAACCACAATTTTAAACAAACCCTTTCTTGGCTCATTATTTCACCAGGCTGCCAAAAGTTAAAATATTTTATGTGAAATTCAGTAAAAAAAAGACAACTAAGTGTATTAATGTCTGAGATGACAAGTCACTCATTGATTTAAACAAACAGGAAACTTGAGGTTAAAAATGTAGCATACTGCATTGCTTGAAAGGTTTTATTTATTTATTTATATTTGCTAAAGCAATTTACTATTTTTATAATTATTATTATTATTATTATTATTATTATTGTAGACCATATATATACTTTTTACTGTGTAGTCAGCAGTATTCTAGTATTCAGTTCTGATCTGTTTATTCTTTTTCATGTTCTATCCAGTTTAAAGCTTGTGATGATTCAGTTTGTGGGGTTTGTTCTTTCTTTTCACCTCCCCACAAGTTGCCATAAATGCTCCTTCAGGAGTGAACACACACACACACACACACACACACACACACACACACACACACACACACACACACACACACACTCCCACAGCCATTAGTTCATCTTTCCATTTGAACAAGCTCTGTGAAGTAACACCTCGGCACTGAGAGCGAACTCTTCAGAAGCTCTGCCATTGGCTGGCTTACTTTGTGTCATCACTGCTAGCCCCGCCCACTCTATAATTAGAGCAGGGTGACGATGTGTCCTACCCGATGTGCTCATGAGCAGGTCTGGAGGAGCTGATGGGATTGAGGGATTAGCAGCTGTCAACTGTGCAGAATGAATGAACAGAACAGTAAAATGTGTCCTCCGCTGTAGAATGACTCCACCACAATCCACAGACCAATAAAACATGAGTCAGTGCATTATTCAGTTCTCTGTCAGGGTGTGTGGAATCACTAGAAAACTATATGCAAGCTGTTATTGTTGGGAATTGTATTTAAGGCATGTCAGATGACTGTTGTTGTGGTCTTTGAAATCTCAGAGTTGGTGAAAAGCTTCATCAGTGCAAATGTTGAGTTTGGAAATAATAGTCATTGGTCTTCATATTCATAACGCAATTACATCTTTCAGTTTTATTTGTTAAGTTGTCAATCAGTGGTCCAATGTAGGGTGAATTGGGGTCATCAGAGACATTGGGTGATGTGGAATGACTAGCTCTGATGTGTATATTTTTAATGCTTTCTTTTTTTAGGAAATAATTTTATTAGACGAGGACACATTAAATTGATCAACGATGAGAGTAAAGACTTTTGTAATAATAAGGAAGATTTATATATCAAATAAATGCTGTTCTTTTGAACTTTCTATTCATGCTATTATGCTAGAAAAATATTAAGCAGATGTTTTTTAACATCGATAAATGTTTCTTGAAAACCCAATCAGCCTATTAGAATGATTTCTGAAGGATCATGTGACACTGAAGACTGGAGTAATGATGCTGAAAATTCAGCTTTGCATCACAAGAATAAATACAGTTTCAAATATATTAAAATAGAAAACAGTTCTACAAAATTGTAATAATATTTCATAATTTTTGGTCAAATAAATGCAGTCTTGGTGAGCATAAGAGACTTCTTTCTTCAGATCCATTAAAATATCATTAACAAATCAAAACATTAGGATATTCAAGTTGGGTTGTAATGTGAGGTGATGGCGTGAGAAGTCAAAAGTGACCCTAATTCACCCTACATTTGAACGAATCACTTCCAGAATCTCAGGACGTGGTCATTAGATCATTAGATCTATTTCACACCTCCACAGGAACAAAAGGTCTTTTTGGGTTCTGAAAGGGTGAGTGCCAGCAGGATGCAAGCCATCTGATCTGCTAACTCAACTTAGATGTCTCTCTGCACCTCGCGTTACCCAATAGATTCATGCACTGCAAAATAATCACAAAAAAAAAACATGTCTTTCAAAGTCATATACATACTATATTCCTAGTTGAAATGTTGAGTTCTTGCAGTTCATGAAAATTAGAATCAACAGAATTTTCTTGGGCAAAAAATAGCCTATTTAATAATACAAAAAAAAGTGCAATTGGCTACATCTTTGCCCAAATGAAATCTGAGTGATATCTGACAGATTCAGTACTTAAACTCCAACCATTGTTTTATGTGCTTGCTGCTTTTCCTTCTACGAACAAACTTTTGAGCTCGTCATTTAACACGTACATCTGGAAAAAGTTTAATATTATTATTTAAGTATATTTTTTAAATCACTTTTATGGTGTAGTATGCCACAGGTTTCCGAATAACATTTCAAAATCCTAAACAAATGATGACATTCACAGTCGTTCACTGAGTGAAATCTTTTCACTCTCAGCATCAGGTGAACCGAGACAAGTTTGATTATTACATCACCCTTTAACTCCTGTTAACAGAACAATAAAGCTCCGCCCTCTCGATCTCCAGCAGCGACCTTGCCTGGTCTCCCAGGAAACATGCTTTGGTGCCAGGCAATGTCTCTCTCTCTCTCTCTCTCTCTCTCTCTCTTTCTGAAAGATCCCACTGTGCTGAAAATGTTCCATCGCTGCTGTAATTCGCTGTGGAACGCTGTGTGGTTTCTGTGGTGAAGGAATTTAATTAAATTCTTGTCATTTTGTTCTTAAACATATTAGTTACTTAAGCTCACATTTTATCATGCTCTTTAAAACTTTAAGGCATCTTAAAAGCTACGTATTTGATCTCAGCGGCTTTTTACATCCCCTGCCACACTTGATGTGAAGTGCTGATTGTAAAGCCCTTGGGTTTCAGATGTGAACATGTTGTGAAGAGAGCTATTAAAAGTCCAAATTTGGAACATACAAATAAAAAATAAAGTCTTGACAGGACTGTTGGTTTGACACATCTGTCTGATTTGTAACATTCCTCATTGGGATAAAAGTGTCTGCTAAATGAATAAATGTCTGTCTGGAGGACATGTGTGTTTACATCACGTCCTGTTTTTGTTTTCTCAGTGGGAATGTTCATGGTTCTTCCTCCTCTGCTGTTCGTTTCTTCTTCTCCTCGTCTGGTCCTACTTCTGGTTGGAGGCTCGTAATGACTACAACGAGTTCAACTGGTGAGTTCAGCCTGATGTTTGGAGGAACCTTCTGTTTTAGCACAGACATCAGCTGGTCATTAACTCTGAGCCCTGCTGTGTGTCCTCACCACGAAGCTGAAAGCAAGCCATGTTTGCACATTTCATTGCTAGAGCATGTTTTATGAGTTTTCTAGTTTAATTGTAAGGTTTACTCTTAGTTATATTCACAAACATGGATTGCTTAACAACTTGAATCTGATTTAATGAACAGTTTTACTAAACAGGACAAATTAGCAAGAGAGCGCAATTGCAAAAGAGCGTCGATGGGTTTGGACATATCTGTGGGTGATTTACTAACAACGCGCAAATTAAAACACCGACGCAACATCTCATTTACATATCGATCAATGCAAGATACCAAGCATAGCGCAAATTACTGTAACCACAAATAAAGAATAAAGCCACAAAACGTTGAAAAGAACCAGAGGCCAAAAAAGGTAGGGTTGCAAGAAGTTTTGATAGGCTTGGTATTGCGTGACTCCTAGTTGAGTGTTCCAAGTATTTCCTGAAGCAAATTAAATATAGCATGGCTTGGCAAACAATGTGTTCTTCTGGCATTCAAAATAAATTAATACGTGTAGAAAAAATTCTCTCCCTTTTACCACGCGCTCTCTGTTCTCTGCGGTGCCTCCTTCTAGCAGCAACAATTGCATCCATTTCAAGCGCAAAATAGTTCAAGACATGCTGTTTTGGGGCGTTAAATAATGGCGCAAATACTAGTAATTTGACGAGCGCAAATGTTAGTAAATCACGTTGCATGATTAATTTGAATAGTTTCCTCTCATAAATTTTGCGTCTGTAAGAGAAACTCCTACAAATGCATATTCAGTAAGGTCGTGTGCAGAAATAACTGTGTCCATGTCTTTTCAGCGCTAATGCGTCACTGCACGTCTTTAGTAATTCCTGACAGTACTATTTTAACATCAAAAGACAGTTTGCGCTGGTGCATGCTGTTAGTAAAACTGGCCCTAAGTGTTGGAAAACATAATGTATGTAAAGCATGCTTTGCTTTTTTTTTTATCCCTGCTGGTGTGAGAGCTGTTGATGGTTTTGTTTCTCTGGCAGGTTGTTATATAATCGTTCGGCCGTTTGGAAGGATGGCACAGTCCCCATTCTCGCCACAACACTCACAGGATTCACTTACACTGCATTTTTAATGGTGAGCGCTCTTCACACTTGCACATGTGGCACAGAGAAAGTGAGCTGTGCCTTTAAACTTTTTATGGCCTTTTAATTGTCGCATTTACACGGTGAAGCCATGACTGACTGCTTGCTGGTTCAAAACATCACCATTGTAACCTTAATAATTGTGCTCACACACACATATTTTAATATTTTTTTTTAATATATATTTTTTATCATTATTGATGTTGTTATTATTATATACAAAATACAACACTATATCTCTATAAAAGTGAATAATTTTTATATATTTTATTTATTTTTATGCATTTTATTTTGAATTATTATTTTATTTATAATTTTCTATTGTATTTCTGTTTTTTTTTTTCCTTCAGATTCTTGCACTTTGTCACATTGCACTGGGACAGCAGCTTAATTTGTACTGGATCCATAAGGTGAGAAGAGTTTGTAAATCTAGGTAAAGCCTAGAACTAGACTGAGGTTCTGAATGTATATTAAAACAAGTTTTATTTCCTACAGATTGTAGTTCTGGCCATTCTGCTCACCACCATAACAGGAGTGGTGTCCATTGATGATTTCTGGCAGGACGAATGGGACATTATCATCATTTCTCTGCAGGTTGGATCAACCTCATAAGCATATTACTGTCCAATGTCTTGAGATCTTTCTTGACAAGTAATTATGTTTTTGCTGTTGTAGTTCACAGGCCCGTTTCTACACATCGGAGCTTTAGCTGCGGTCACAGCATTAGGGTGGGTCATCGCCAGTCAGGTGGTGCGCGTGGAAAGATCAAGTGAGTTGAAGGTCATGTGAGGGGAAAAGGCAGACTGAGCCAAAGCTAAGATAGCCCCTACACTTAGACAAAATGTAATTGTAAAATATAGGTGCGCTACCCTTCAAAAATTTGCGATCAGTAAGTTTTTGCTTGTTTGTTTGTTTTTGAAAGAAAGTAATACTTTTATTCAGTGAGGATGTATTCGGTTATCCACAGTGACAAATGCAGTTCTTTTGAACTTTGTATTAATAAAAAAAACTAAAAAATGTATTACTGTTTCCACAAAAATATTAAGTACACAACTGTTATCAACATTGATAATAATAAGAAATGTTTCTTGAGTGGCAAATCAGCATATTAGAATGATATCTGAAGGATCACGTGACACTGAAGAAATTCAGCATTGCATCAAAGAAATAAATGACATCCTGAAATATATTAAAATAGAAAACAGTTCAGTAATAATATTTCACAATATTAGCGTTTTTACTGTATTTTTTTTTTTATCAAATAAATGCAGCCAAGGTGTGCATAAAGACACTTCTTTAAAAAACAAAAAATCTTACTGATCCAAACCTTTTAAACAGTAGTGACAGTTTTTGACACTTTTTTTGCATATGTTTGTGTGTTTATCCAGGGGTTCAAGTTGTAACGCTTGTGATTTATGTGAGCGTCCTTCTGGTTCTGTATCTGGTTCCCCTCTTCATCTCTTCTCCCTGCATCATGGACCGGTCCAAGCTCGGTCCTCGTCCTGCTGTCATTGGCCGTCGTGGAGCTCCAATGGTGAGTTTCATAATCCTGGTTTTTCAGGCCGGATGTTTGGCATCCAGGTTTCTCTCTGAAGTTTAGCAACAGTTGGAAAGCGCTGAAAGGATCGTTTGTCCCTGCTGTAGAGAGCCACACTTACACTCTGTCTAAACATTGAGCTGATTGTACAATGAAGCTTAAACCTGTTTGTTTGACTTCCTCGAAGGAGTGTTAAGATAGTAACTCCCATTACACACTGCCTCTCTCTCTCAGCTTGCTCCAGAACACACCATTATGTCCTTTAGTAAAGCACTGCAACAGAAGGTCACTGCCATGGAAGCAGATGTTACCATCAGGTATTATGACTTTATGAAACATACATCACATACCTGAATGAATCATAATCTATTTTATTTTATCTTTTTATTTTTTTTCATTTTTTTATTTTTTTTATTTTATTTATTTATTTTTAATTTATGGTATTTATCAGGTTTATTTTATTTTTATCATACCTTTTTGAATTAATAGTAATCTGTCTTAGTTTATTTTATCATTTTGAATTAATCCAAATTAGTTTATCATACCTTTTTGAATTAATCGTAAATTATTTTGTATTTTCGTATTTCATATTTTATTTTTTTTATTTATTGCATTTATGTGGTTTATTTTATTTTTACCATACTTTTTGAATTAATAGTAATCTGCCTTTGTTTAGTTTATCATTTTAATCATACCTTTTTGAGTGAATCCTAACTGGTTTCATATGTTTGTATTTTGTTATATTAGATAATATATATATATAATATTATTTTACTTTTAATTTATTGTATTTATCTGGTTTATTTTATTTTTATCATACCTCTTTGAATTAATAGTAATTTATTTCATATTTTATTTTGTATTTTATTTTATTTTATCGTATCTTTTTGAATGTGAGAAAAGAATGGCAGCAGCTCTAATTGGCTCGCAGTAACCTGACTTTAATGTGATTGGATGTTTTTTGTTTTTGTTGTTGTTTTTTTGATTTAGTCTGGATGGAGTGCCCTTTTTGATGAGGGACCGCACACTACGCAGGACCACCAATGTGGACAAACTGTTTCCAGCCCGTCAGGACCACGACGCCTCGTTCTTTAACTGGACAGAGCTTCGCAGTCTCAATGCTGGACTTTGGTTCCTCAGGGTATTAAATTTGATTCCTTTCTTATTTCTTTTGTCCATCTTCACAGTTACTAAAGATTTTGAGGTTGTTTGTCCCTCAGGATGACCCGTACTGGACGGTGGAGTACATGTCCGAAAAGGATCGCAACCGCACGGCCAATCAGACGGTGTGTAGCCTCGCGGAGCTGCTGCGTCTGGCTGCTAGAACGAACCGCTCCGTGATCTTCAGCCTGCGGCGACCTCCACCTCAACACCCCCGACACCAGCTCTGGGTCAGTGATGCACTGAAGGTCATTCAGAGATCCAGCATCCTACCAGAACAGGTGAGAGCACAAAACACACACAACATACATTCACACACTTGGCAAGCCTCTGATTTAAAAAAAAAGAAAAAAAAAAAAGACCTATTGTCGTCTAAAGACCATCTTAAACCAACATCTGAACAGTGAAAATTTGTTGAAGTGTTGTCTATCATGTCTTATTCAGTCTATATCTGAAATATTGAGAATAATATTCTTGATAAGCTTCCAACAATTGAAAAAAACCTTCATGAGCTGCTTTATGTGCCCAACAATTCTAAGAAATTAAGAATTCATCTAAAAATATTTTACATTTATAATATACTTTTTATATGATTTGTTGAAATGTTGTTTAATGTCTTATTCTGACTAAATCTAAAATATTGAGAAAAATATTCTTAATAAGGTTTTAAGATCTGTATCAACTGTTTCATGTGCCAAAATTCAAAATCTTTTTAAAAATATTTAATATTTAAAAATGTGTGTATTTATTCTTATATATATTGCTGAAATATGTCATATTATTCCATCTAAATTTTCTAAATCCATCTTAAATATTGATAATAAATGTATAATATTAGAAACGCTCTTCCTAAACTAGTTTATGAGATAACCAATAAATTCAGAATTCATGTAAAAATATAAATTAAAAAATTTATGTATTCATTTTTATGACTTGAAGAAATTAGAAATCTTGTCTAATGTTTTATTCATTCTAAATTTTAAATATTGAGTAAAATATTCTTAAGTGTCTAACATTAGAAAATGCCTTTATCAGCTACTTTATGAGCCAAATAATTTCTAATAAATTAAAAATTTATCAAAAAAAATAACTTGTTTATTCATTTACCAATTTTATATAATTAGTTGAAACGTTAGTCTTAATATTCAGTATTAATATTCAGAAAAATATGAAAAGAGTATAATTAGCAACTGTGTGTGTGTGTGTGTGTGTGTGTGTGTGTAGGTTATGTGGACGCCTAACTGGTACAGGAAGAAGGTGCGTGCAGCGGTTCCTCTCCTTCAGCAGACATCAGATGAGAAACTTCCTGTGGCTGAGCTGAAAGAAAGAGGGATCAGTACTCTGACCCTGCACTACAGCCAGGCCAGAGCTCAGGATATCAGGTACACACACACATACGCACACACACACACACACACACACAGACACACACACACACACACATATACACATACACACACACACACACACACACATATTCAGAACGTCAGCAGACATCTGCCTTTCCCAATCTGTATTAAATATCATACTGAAAGCATTTTCCATTGAAATACAACATCATAACCATACAGCTATTGCTATTACGGTAAAATCATAGTATATTAAAATGTTAATATGGAGTTATCATATGGCATACAGTTATTTGAAATATGAAAAAGTGAAAATGTAAAATTAAAATTTGATCCATTTTAATGGATCATTTATGGGTCTGTAACGTTTAGAGAACTCATTTGTATTGTTATTTGTATTACTATGATATATTACAATGTATTTTGAATGATATATCATATATATTTTAGTGTGTGAAGTTTAAATTTATGCATACATACATGCATTTTATCATCAATTTTATTGTTTCATTTATATGAAAGTAGGCATGAGGTTTTGTTCTGCAATACTTTCACCAAGCAAGCTTCCTCTCTGTGTATGTGTGTGTTGTGAGCAGGCAGTTTTCCGGCAGTAATGTGAGTGTGAACGTGTATCCGGTGAACGAGCCGTGGCTGTATTCGCTCATGTGGTGCAGCGGGGTTCAGTCCGTCTCTTCTGACGCGCCACACATCCTGAAGAAAGTGCCTAATCCTATCTGGATCATGGTACTGATCTCTCTGTGGCTGAATCCCAGTTCACACACTCCTATTATGTACGAAAAGTACATACTCTGGTGGCCACGCTCAAGTACACACTTAAAAGCAGGCCAGTTTTCCACAGATTGGGAACGCTTGTCATTTATCAAGTCCTACACATTGGCCGGATGTTCATTTAATGGCTAATTTGATTATGCTGTCAGCTTCCAAGGAGGATGTAGTGAATCTTGGCCCTGTTTAACACATTTTACCATCCATTCCACAGAATGCTCTAGATTTTAAATTGGCATGTTTTATATATGATGCAAGATCAGTATTGAGAAATAATGTTGCAAATAGTTGCATACATTTGCATCAGAAAAATCTATAGTGCAAGGGATTGTGAGCAAAATTAGCTCCAAAAACCTTTGAAATACTTAAAATATTCCCTGGAAATAGTACTGAAGACTGAATATTTAGACACATCAGAGATTCTCTCTCTCTCTCTCTCTCTCTCTCTCTCTCTCTCTCTCTATAGTATATAATTTTTATATCATTTCTGCAAAATTATTTATATAGTGTATATATAATTTTTTATATATTGCAATTTTATTTTATTGGGATTCTACCTGTATTGTTTCCCCCTCGTTTGCTTTTTTTAAAATGCATTTACATTGATATCCAATGGCTAAATGCTTCTTTAACATGTTTTGTAGAGTGCAGATGAATATGGCCTGATATGGATCACTTCAGATTTAATCTCTGTGGTGATTGTCATTGGCATCTTCATATATCAGAAGTAAGTGCATCTCTTTTAGTATGTCCTTCGAGCTGTTTCTTAATACTTCTTAATACTGGAAGCTTTTGCTGTGTCTGTAATGGCTTTAATTGCACATATTTGCACGAAAGCCTATTTGATTTTCAGTGCAGCCGTTGGCTTTAATGTTAGGTTATTTTGTAGTTAGCATGCTTGCTATCTCTCTGCTTGGCGGCCGGGTGCTTTTCAACTGATGGCTCTGCTCTTTTCTTCTTGGCAATCTCTACTTTCCCTCCATTATCTCTCTGTCCTCTGCTCTTTGCATGTGCCTGTCCTCCGCTGCTCGCTGAAATTGCTCAGCTATCACCTGATCAGGTAATGAGGATGAGTACATAGGGACAGAATTCTGACTGTTTTGGTCGTTATTTGTTCTGTTTCTGTTTGTTGTTGGTTGTTTTGTTGATTCTTGTGTGCTTTTACTTCAGTGTCGCTCTTTTCTTCAATCCTTTTTAACCCTTTTAAGTGTTCTCTCTCACTTTCTCATCAAATATCTCAAGATCTAATACTTAGTGACCAGAACTTTTTGGCACTTTCAGACCCTCAGAAGTGTGTTGTGGTATTTTTCCTCAGGTGGAAGATGAGTGGCATGCGCAGCTACAACCCTGAGCAGATCATGCTAAGTGCTGTAGTACGTCGGCCGAGTCGTGACGTCAACCTCATGAAGGAGAAACTGATCTTCTCAGGTGAGTCTCATGAGCACACAGCTGTGTGGAGATAAAGCCACAGAACAAATTAACTCTCTGTGACCTCTGCATATGGCTGTGCCACATCGCCCCCTGGTGGTGATCATAACACACCATCAATATCTCTATTCATATCTGCATATGATAACATTTTACAATAAGATAAAACATCAGTTAATGCATTCGGTATCATGAACAAATAAGAAACATTTTTTGTGATTTTATGATATATAAATAAATGTGTGTGTGTGTGTGTGTGTGTAATATAATATAATATTAAAAAACAACAAAATAACAACATAAATCTATATATACATAATATATGACTTAAGTGTGAAGGTTTGTCTAATAAAGTAATAAAATTAAATGTGTGTGTCTGTGTGTGTAAAACTATATGATAAAATGATTTCTTAATAAATATATAAATATACTGTAATATTATATATATATATATATAAATATTAATTCAATTGTGCAGGAATAAAAAAATATATATGTAAATGCATGTGAATAAAAAATATAATTAAAAATTAAATTAACTAATGTATGTGTGTGTGTATATAATCAAAAATTAATGCATATGTGTATGGAGGTTCGCCATATATATATATATATATATATATATATATATATAATATGCATATATATATATATATATATATATATGTGTATATATATATGTATGTGTGTGTGTGTGTGTGTATATATGTATGTGTTGTTGCTTTCAAACCTTTGTATAAGCATAACAAATATTACTATTACACACAAATATTATTAATATTTCATATCAATATTAGTAATATTTTAGAGTTATTACAGCTCCAGTGAAACATGATTGAAGCCAACCAAAATGTTTAAAAATAATGTTAAGAAGATTCACATACTCAGCTAATGATTCAGAAAAAAGTGATCACAGTTGTGAAAACCTGTCACATCACTCTCTGTCTCTCAGTCTGTATATTCACACAATCAGTGGCCAACAGTCATTTGAGTCCATCACCAGCATCACTCAGTATGCTGGGGGAAGATGTGGCGGGCTCTGTGAATGTTCATTCATTTAAATACAGACCCTACATGGCCCCCCTAGTGGAGAAATCTGCCCTGTGAAACTGGCTAATGAGTTTTGTGCTCGTTTCAGAGATCAACAACGGTGTTGGGAGCACAGATGAGCTGTCCGTGTACACAGGAAACGGTCTGGACACTTATACACGTGATGACATCATGATGCCCGCACGTCATGCAAGCAAGCTTTAGTGACCACTTGAATCCATTTTATGGATCGAACATCTCGAGCTCGAAATCATTCATTTAGACTGAGTTGCTTTTTCATCTCCAGTGGATTATTTAGAATGGTTTTCGTTGGTTCACGGACACTCTGGGACTGTATTCCGCTGATTCAGTGTTCTGCTTCGATGCCTTATGTACTGATGTATTTTTTTCTGTATCAAACCGTATTTAAATGGAGCTGAGTTATTGTGCACTGTAAATTTTAGAGTCCAATCTGATGAAAGCAGGTAATAAAAGTGTCCTATTATTAATGTTTGTGAAGAACAGACTGAAGATTAATGGATTTAATGTTAAAGCATGCAGAAATCAAAGGTTCGGAGATGGTTTTTGAACCTCAAACTAGCCCTTGTAAAGCTTGACTGTGGGCTGATATGATTATTTATTTTTTATTTATTTTATTTTTGCTTGCTGGTGATTCATATCTCATTGCACTAGCTTAAGATCAGTTTTCTTCTACCTTGCTGTATCGATGTCTTTTTAAGTGATTTATTTTGTAATGAAATCTCTGAATTGCGTCAAGAGTGTTTTTCATGAGGTGTTCAAATGGGTTTTGAAGGTAATTATTACTGGGAATGAAGCAGTGTATCAGGTGAAGTCAGGTAAATTGAGTTCATTCTGTGCTGTAGTAGACAGGCCTATTTTTTTAGTCTTTAAGAATGATACTTATGGTAATTCAAAACATCACAGGTTTTTTATTGTACTTTATTGGGTAACACATTGACTATATTCACAAGCAGAACAAATGGGTGTAAATCGCTCATGAGATCAGTACTATTTTTTAAAAGAAATTAATACTTTAATTCAGCAAGAATGCTTTAAATCAAAGTCCCTTTAAGACAAGTCATGTCACTCGGCGGCCATCTTTGAAACGCCTCTCGGGCATCCAAGTGCAGCTCCTATCTCTTTGAATGGGGAATCATCAAATTCTCCAAAACTGTTCGCAAAGCTTACGATTAAATTTCATATTTGAAATCACCAATGAAATCTGACAGCAACTGTATCAAAAGTGTTGTTTATTTTGCTCAAATAGCGTTAAAAAAACGTATTTCTCAGGCTAGACAAGCCAGTGCGCATGCGCAGTCACAGGCGCACGTCTCAGAGCGTTGATTGTTTCTATAGCAACCGGGACTTCTAACGGCAGGTGCAGTGACGCGCTGACTTTACCGATTAGCGATTGGCTCTTTTGCTCAGAAGGCGGGGCTTCGTTCGATAGAGCGGCCATATTGAGCGTAGCATTTTTCCCCATTCAAAACTATACGAGTGACACGTCTTGGGTATTCTATAGTTTTTATTTAAATTGAGCAAACAAGACATTAAGGATATTTAGAATGTTATGATTTCTATTTTAAATAAATGCTGTTCTTTTGAACTTTCATCTAAGAATCCTAAAAAAAAAAGCTTTCAGGGCTTCCACAGAAATAAGCAGCACAACTGTTTTCAAATATGGAAAATAGGAAAATAGAAAGGAAAATAGAAATCAGATATATAAATTAATATATAAATATATTAAAATAGAAAATATTTAAATTGCGGTAATATTTCACAATGTTACTGTTTTTACTGCATTTGTGATCAAATAAATGCAACATTGGTGAACACAAGAGATGTAAAATATGTTAATAAATCCTACTGACCCCAAAACTTTGAACGGTAGTGTATAATAATCATTAAAAAGTGTGTAGTTCATGCATATTCAAAAAATAAGTCATTTTTACCTATTTGAATGTGCATTAACTAATGATTAATAAACCAGTGTTATATTTCTTAATGTTATTATAAAGTGTTACCAGTTGTTTTTAAGACAGACTTAAGCAAAAGCTGTGAGATTATATTTTGTCAAATGTTTTTCAACAATTTTGAGTTACATGTGCATGGTTCATGTAAAAGATGGAGTTAGTAAGTGCTCACACTAGATGGCAGCACGTTATTACTGAGTGTTACCGAGCTCATCACTTTTAGTTTCAGGAAGCCACTGACATCTGTACCAGTAAATATGACTATATTAATATGACAGGATATGTAACAAATGAAATTAGTAGGATATAAAGATATCTTTTTATTGCATGAAAATAATGCATTTGTAATCTCAATAGTTTGTTGTTTTGTCTAGCATCTGCAAGGCAAAGTTTGAACGGTTTACAAGAGCAAAGCCTCACCATATTTACAGTATATTTACATGTCATCTTTAATATCTATAACTACTTCTCACAGTGTCCATGATGTTAGAATCCAGTGTCGTCAGAGACATCTTAATGCAACAGCTCTGAAACACAAAGGCTGCTTTACACAGTCAAAAACTCTGGCCAATATAGGTTGTGGCTGGAGGGTAAGAGTCTTTGCACCAACCAGAGTCAGGCGAGGACAAGATCAACAGCATTATGCAGGGCTGTGGTTATGCTTGGGTTGCAGGTGGGCTGAGAGGGGTCTCTGTGTCCTCTTTACTGTTGTCTGAGCAGTCAGATCCGATATAACAGCCTGAGTCTCTGGGACAGTCGTTCAGTTCGGCTTTGACTTGTTCAGAGGGAGATTTGGGCTCTTCATCTTTCTCTCCGTGGCTCTGATTATTATCTGTATTAGAAAAAAAAAAGAAGACAGACACAGACGTCATGGTAATGTCATCAGATGATTGTGCATGAATATTCATACGGTACTTGGAAGTACGTTTTCATAACGCGCAACACACGCAAATGTTTTTCTGCGTATTGCAGCGTTTGATGCTGTTTGTGAGGTGTGGCTAAACTTCTGAAATTAAAAGACGGATACCCACACAAACTCACTGCTCAACACATTTCCTGTTGGGTCTTTCATCACTTGCAAAAAACTGGCCTCAATGACATTCACTTTTTTCCACTAGCAGTGTTGTTTTTTTGTTTTGTTTTGCTTTACATCAAGCTACTCAAATTTGAAAACAAAATCTAAAATCATTTTATATAATAATTCATTTAAACATATTACAATATTGTATTCATTTAAATGTGTGTGTATGCATATATATAAAACATCTAATTTAAACACATTTTAACATCTAATTTAAAAACAATATACAGTATATACAATTTTTAAATGTATTTTATCTCATCTGTGTTTTATTAAATTTCCCATTATGACAACCATTTTTATTCATATACACACACAAATTAATTGTAATATTAAAAATATATTTGACTAATCCTTTTTATTCAATCCTTGTTTTGTGTTCCATTTGTCATGACATTTTGTTCAAATGTTTAATTTTTATTTTCTTAAACATTTTTAAATATTTTACATTATTTTCAATTTATAAAATATATTTGATGTATTTTTTTTAACCATTTAAATGTATTTTATCTCATTTTTGTTTAGTTTTCTATTTTAATGTCACTGAAGTTATCAGACACATGAGTGGAAAGGAACTAGATTTTTATCTGAGGGAAAATGTGTGAAAAGTAGTGTTTTCAACCTGTCGCTTCACCCGTGTGGCTTTGATGAGGTTTGTTTAAGAGCTTCTAAATCACTGTACGATCTCAGCTCTGATATGTCGCCTAAACTGTGAGAACTTTTATATAAAAGCTAAAATGCCAAAAAAGGTCTTGGAAACAAGAGCATCATCAATGTGCCATTTCCTGGAATTTATTAATATTTTGATGACTTCTGATGTTCAACCACTTACATTCAGGGTCCTGCAGGTATTCTGCTGCCAATAGCAGCCGGTGTCTGTGTTCAGGATCGGTCACATTGAGCTCTACAAGGTGCTGCTCCTTCAAATCCCGAAGATCTTCCACAGTCTGATACCCATTCAACAGCAAAGATGAAATGTGCTCCTGCGGAAATATTTTGTCTGTTAAAGTAGCGCCAACTACATCAGATAATACCTTACATCCTGTTTTTGAGATGTCTGAATGTGAATCTGTGGGTATAATAAGCTTAATCATCAGCTTTAGTAGTTAATTAGACATTTTAAGCACCTCCAAATTGAGTCTTTCCAGAAGTTCCTGAAGAGTTTTGGGTCGAGGTCTTCTGCTCCTCCGGTGAGAGCGAATCCTTGGTTCGGGCGCACTTTCTTCCACAAGCACGTCGACGTAGATGAACTTAAAGTTTCCTACTTTACCCTTCAACATCCCAGTCCAGATTCCCATTGCAGGTTTGCTGATGATATCAATCACATCTCCCACCTGACAAATGAAAAAGAACACATGTTAATAGCTCCGAGTTGAGTTGAGTTGGTTTTTTTATTCCTGAACATCTCTGGTTGGTTTTTACCTTCAGTTTGAGAGACTCTGTGTCATATGGACTGGGAACGAAGTCGGTGTGGACCTTGGCTCTCCCACAGAACTGGCCCGTATAGGGCACATCTTCTTCTAAACGCAGGCTGTCCCTGTTACTGTAGCCCTCAGAGCCACTGGTCACACCACCTAAAGCATCAGGAAATGCAAAAACAACCAGTGAAACACAAACCACATGGCTGAAATGTCAATTGAGTAAGCAGTACATTTTTGCTTCTGTGGCAGCTCTGTTTTACATTTTAAAAGGCAGATTAGACCCGTGATCCAATAATAAATGGTCTACTAGTTTATTCAGCTTACTAGATGAACTCTGGCCGCTGTGCAAGCTGAACAAACTCTCTACGGAGTTACTGGAGTGGTTGCAGCCTTTGGCCAATGTGCCGTCCACGTCTTCAGCTGCCGCAGCTTCGTTCGCCTCGCCCTGTGAAAAACATCAGAGAAAGTCTCAGGCAAGAGTCCCAACCAAAACTGATACGTGACAGGTCTTCAGGTAGCAAATCAGGTCGTGCCAGGCCGCGGGTCGCTCGAGGGAGCAAAGTCTGTAATCCGCGAGAGCTGCTCTGCCATTTTTACCTCAGACATGGGAGCTGCATGTAATCCGCCCACACGAGCTCCTCAGAAGCTCTTTATAGTACAGCGGCAAAATAAAGGTTCACCACTTTGTAAATAAGCTTGAAATAAACGAGAAAACTACAGAGATGTTGTGGTTTCTTGCTTTAATACCTCAGATTCACACCATTTACTCAGGATAAACATGGTAGAACTTTTAAGTTCCGCAAAGAACTTTAACTCTTTAACTGTCTTTTTTGTTGATGTTTAGAAAAACAGCTCCATAAATGACCAAAAACCTCACATACATTATAATGTCTTCTTGCTGAGGGACAAAGACTTATATGTAGGTCTTTTTTTACACAAAATCTATTTTATAACTCTTGGAATATAGCATACAGTTCATACGCACTACTTTTATGGTACCTTTTTCATTTTTGGACTTCAACCATAGACCCCACTATAAATATTCATTTTTGTGCTTGTAAAATGAACCCTTTGAAGAGATATTCCATACAAAAATTAAAATTCTGTCATCATTTACTCCCAATCACTTTGTTTCAAACCTGTATGACTTCTGTGCAACACAAAAGAAGACATTTTGAAGAACGTTGGAAACCAAATGGTTTTGGCTCCCATTGACTTCCATTAAAATGGCAAAAAGTACTATGGAAGTCAATGGAACCTAAAACTGTTTGGTTACCAACATTTTTCTATTTTGTCTTATGGTCCACACAACAAAGAAATGCATGAGTAAACGATGACAGAATTTTCATTTTTGGTAAACTATCCCTTTAAAGAACCCAAAAGCCAATATGCTGATCTGAACAACCTGTGATGTAACATCGTTATTTGATAAGAAGAGCGTTGTTTGCTAAACCTAAAGAACCTTAGTTTTTAAAAGTGTAACAACACGGCAGGTACTGTAAGTTTTAATGTTGTTGTAAAGGTTAGGGTTGCTGAACTGTCAAGCAAGCGCTCACCATTTCCTCTGACAGGGCTTTAGTGTATTTCCTGCCCATCTTTTTACGCATGGTCAGTGAGATGTTCTTCATCTTCTTCCCGAGACCTCCAGATTTACTGGGATCCACCTCAGCTGCTTCCACAGGCTACAGAGACACACATACACACATGGAGTTCAGCATGGGAGATTTCAGAGTCCAGCTTTTTATTTGTGCTTTAATGACAAAAGAAACAAAACTCACCACACTTTCTACCTTCTCTTCTGCCTTGACCTGGGTGGGCTGCTGTCTGTCGAAAATCCCAAAACTGGTGGAACGCTGAACCGAAATGAAGAGATAAAATAGGTTAAAGTGGTCTGCAGCTGTGAACAGTCTTGATTGCATCTTGAGTTTCACACCATAATCTTGCGGTCACAGAAGAGATCACTAATGGTCAGTAAAGGTGACAGATTTTCATATGGCTAAAACAGAATAACTGTTAGCTGAGCGCGCACAGTACTTGCGTAATGTATCATTTCACCACAACAGATGGACAAAGTGAGTTTTTTTTTTTTTTTTGGAATTAAAAAATCGTTTTTACCTTGGGTTTGTTCCTTGATTTGTCAGAGACATTGGATGGTTTTCTTTGAAGCATTCTGCCAACTATGTCAAATGTTTTTGTCTTAATTTCTCCTGACAGAAAGCCGCTCAGCTCTTATTGAAGACACCCGCACTGGCCTGAAGCAGCTCACACATGCAGTCGAGTCTAAACACACTTCCTCAACCGCACACAGGATGTGAGCGTCTACTCTGACATCTCTAATCAGTGACTTTAAAGTGTCTCTTCAAGAGAAAATAATCCGTCCTTATCATCATGACAATCTTTTAGAGCAACACCCAGAACTAAAGTCATTCTGATGTAATTTATATGATCTGAAGAAATAAGAAATATCTTTAATTGAGCATTTATTTATCATCAATTAATTAAAAAAAGGGTCAGTGAGATTTTTTTTATATTTTTGAAAGAAGCTTCTTATGCTCATTAAGGCTGAATTTTAAATACAGTACAAACAGTAATATTGTGAAATATTATTACAATTTACAATACCTGTTTTCTGTTGAATATATTTTCAAATATAATACATTTCTGTACTGACAAAGCTGAATTTTCAGCATCATTACTCCAGTCTTCACTGTCACATGATGCCTTAGAAATCATTCTATTATGCTGATTTGATGCTCCAGAAACATTTCTCATTATTAATCAGTGTTGAAATGTAGGCAGCTGTGTTGCCTAATATTTTTTTTTTTCAGGATTTTTTTTGATAAAAAGAAAATTCAAAAGCAGCATTAATTTGACATATAAATATTTTACTGTTCCTTTTTATCAATTTATTGTGTCCGTGCTAAATAAAAGTATTACATTTTAAAGACTCCAAACTACATATAATATTACACACTGTATATCTTGTAACATAATATACATTTTAAAAGTTTTTGTCTTTTAAGCAGTATGCACCACAAACAGGCCTATTTTGTTATCTTGTGGCTCAAGGAAAACATTACTATTTTAAAAATATTAAAAAGACTGTTTTGTGTTACACCTTGGTTAATAAAACTCTCTGTTTTGCATATTTTGTAGTTTTAGCTCTTCTGCCTGAAATCTCCATATCGCCAGCACATTATACATTGGAATGCTTGTCTCCAGCATGTGATGCTGTTAATCTTGTGTGTCCTTTCAACAGGAAGTGCAGCTCTGATCAGTGTCTCACCAGAGGGTCAGGCATGTCCAGGTCCATAACGGAGTGGGTGATCCACCGGTCTTGCTGGTCTCGTTTGTAGGGGTCCAGTCGGTGGAAGAGCTCCTCGTATTTCTCCCAGTCCGTGTCTCTGGGGAGGGTGAAGTTGAAGTTGTACATGACCTGCTCAGCTGTTGACCTGTGGCAGGTGTGTGTGGACCTGTCCCATGCTGGAGAATACTCCATAGGGCTCCAGTCCTCCTGAAAGAGCCCTGGACTCCAAAAACCCTCTGTTTCTGCTGTATCATTGTCTTTATCCTGCAGGGGCTGCTGGGATTGCCGTGTGGATGCCTTTGTGTGCTTCTTCTCAGCTTTTTTGGTCAGACTGATGCAGGTTATGACAGGACTGTGGCCTTTGCCATTGGATTCTGTCAAATGACGTAAAAAGGAACCAATATGATGCAGCTTATTTTGCCCACATGAGGAAATGATTATTTAGGTTCTCACCAGCAGGTTCTGTGTTGTTCCTTGACTCCTCTGTGGCACTTTGACCTCCCTTTTTCCCTCCCACCAGTTTCTGGATCTTTTTCAACGTACCTTGTGCCTCATCTTCACTCTCTGACCTCCTGGTCTGAAATGAAGAGGCATTGGGTAATTACAGCACGTGAGGGAGATCAGAGATGCTGCGTACAGTTGACCTCTCAATCTGCCTCAAGATCAACACACATGAGATTCTACAAACTGCTGGGGATTCTGGGTAATACTAAAGCCCTGCCCTCAGGCTCTGACCTTATTAGAAGCCTTTCAAAGATATGCATTTTTACACTGACATTTGAGTTCCTCATAATCTGACCTCTATTTCCACGAAAAACCAAAGACACTTTTTTCTTTCTTTATCCTTTTTTGATTCAAATTACAATTTGATTACTTCACATAATGTCAGAAGCAATAAAAGCAGGCTTAGAAATGAAATAAAATAAATTAATACCTTTTTTTTTTAAAGTACCCACACATTTCTATATATCCGTTATGTCTTTGTGTTTGTTTATTAAATATTTTAAATGGATGCACATTATATCGGTACCACATCCACTTCACTTTTCATTTTAAAATACTTAATGTTAGTTTTTGGAGTTTTTTTTTATATTTAAACCAAATCATATTACATTGTAATATCAGTCAATTTTTGTTTAAAATGATTCATTTTAGTTCTTAGTTTTTTATTTTTAATTTACTGTATGTGAACAAATTTTAATATTGACTAATTTATCTGTATTCAGCTTATCATACTAGCCATAAATATTGGTGCATTTCTAATATTTTGTTCTTTTGATTGAATTTTCAGGAAAAAATGTAACCATTTATGCATATTTTTTCATATTTTCCCACTAGTATGGGAAATATGAAAAATCTGGATTGAGCCATAAGTGAAGGCAGTATTCAATACAAAATCATAACAGATGCCTTGTCCACAATAAAGTGCAATAACTATTGAAAACTATTGGCAGTCATCAGAGAAGAAACTCACCAATTCTTGCTGTCTGCATTCAGAGTTTTCTCTATTGGGATTCCAGGCTTCAAAATTCACACCCTGTGAATAAAAACACCAATGCTGAATCAGTTTGAAAGTGATATTGTCTTATTGTAAAGATCTCAGGGCTGACATTGAAAGAATGATAAAAGTGCAATAATACACAGATGACTGAATTGCATTAGTGTAATGGAGAATTTAATCACGGAGAAATTTATCCTGTATTATCAAGAGGCACATTTTCTGGATGGCAGGGTTTGATGTGTTTGTCTCATTAAAGTAATATTGCACAATATTTTTTCAGTGTTGCTGCTGTGATTTACCTGGATGGAAGGATTTTTCACTGTCTTCTCTGAGTTCACCCGCTCCTCTTTCTCTTCTCTACTGAGTTTTGACCGGTGGTGATCTTTGACCGTCTCTAGATTAAAATACAGCACAATTTAGCTCAAGCCCTGGATTTATGACAATTCAGACTTTAGATTTAGATGGAAACTTGGGAAGTCTGGGGAAGAGAGTGTGACCCTGATCACATTTGATCTGACTGTCAGTGAATCAGTCTGAGCCCAAATCAAATCCTCTGTTTCACATGGGCTTTTGGAATTGCTTTGTGTCATCACTGATCTAATCCACTAAGACTGTTTGACACGCACGGCTCTCTCTGACCCCGAGCCCACCACACTTCCTCAGCTAACAAAACACACACACTGCAGTCTCTTTGGACCTCTTACCTGTGTTCGAATGGTTCTTGCTATGTACCAAGCAGTCTTTTTTCCTGGTGGACGGCCAGTGGGCATCAGACTCTGTATGATCTGTCAGAGATAATAACGGGTTATTTTAAGAGCAAAACATGGAAGGCAAATGAAATAGTGTTATCGAGAGGCGCTGCCGCCAAGTAGGTCAGCAGGGCTGGCATTTGGGTAACAGTGCTCAAAAATACAAGGCAGAAGAGCTTTGCTGGAATTCAGTGGGTCAAATACAAAAAATCAATCCTTAATCCAGAAACAAAGCAAAAAAAATAAAAAATAATAATTCAGACGCATAAAGCTTAATGCTACGGTTCCAGACAGATGAAGTCCTGGATGGAATAGCTGACCCTCGGATTATAAATTTGACAGACCTTTAAACTCTATGACACTTTGTTCTATGATGAGCAGTATTATTAGTACTGTAGTATTAGGCATGTGGTTTAAGTTTTTAATGAACTGTTAGGGAAATCAGCAAGGAATTCTGGGTATTCATTCAAAACAAAAGAAACAAACCTGTGGTCTCATTTTCTGATGTGGATAGTAGTTGGGACCTGTTATGTAAAAGAGAAACTGCATAAGATAAATAAATGAATAAACATAACATTCCAAAAACAAACTTCTAAAACTGTGAAAAAGGCCTGTGGAAGGATGTGTACATGTTTACATTTGACAGTTTTTTTAATGTTACAGTATATAATGGTTATTTAAAGTGTGATAACAATAATAAAATGGAGGCATATCCAATTAATATTATAATTCTATTAGTTAAATTTCACATATAATGGAAATTTAACAGCAAAGCTAAACGCTCTTTTTTTATTAAGTTTTTTTTATTATTATTTGTTTGCTTCTTTTAATCCTTAAATCTTTTAATCATTATTTTTTTTTTTTTTATAAATGCATTTTATTCATCAGGTTTATTTTCAATTTATAACTGGCTGTTGTTGTAGTAGCCTACCACATGCTATGCAATAAAATTGAATGAACACCGTTGCTATGGAGTATGAACGGTTTAATTTAGATTGCACGCCAGTTCAATCCGACCTTACATAACGTTACCTTTTTTATGGTCAACGAATATAACCATAACTTATATGGCCATAAAAGTTAAAGCTTGGAAGGCAGCCAGTGGGAGAAACATCAGACACCAAAATAAGCACAGGCTCATCGTTGTAAATATTACCCAGATCAGGTGCTGCAGCTCAAGAAAACACGATGGACAGTAACGCTTGTCAGGTAAACATATATAATACATACATAACACGTTAAAAATGACTATGACTAGTATTTTTCTGTCGACTGTTTAGAAATAGAACTAGCAAATCGGTGTTTGTTTTGTGAACGAATCACTGTGAGTCGGTTCATTCCAGTGTAGCAAAACGATTTCGGTAAATTCACGATATAAACTGAATCATTCAGATAGCACTGAGCCGTTTGGAGAAGATTTAAATCACTGAGAGTTTATAACGTGCAGATCAGGCTAAAACAGCTATGATGTGGTCAGTATTTTTCTGTCGAAAACTGGGCAATCGATGGACTCGTTTCCTCAATGACCTTCTTGAATTTCGACGATGTAACAAACGGTCTGAATCGGTTCACGATTCAGACCATAGACTGTGATTCAGACTGAGAACGTCAGTTCTCTCAGTTTTTAATTTGTGATAGTCAGTATTCATTTTCTTCTTCTTCTCGTTTCTTTTTCTGTAACTATTACATGACTTGTTCTGGTCAAACTGCTATTTTGCAAGCAACTCATAAACAGTATATGATGCTTAAGCAGGGACAAATCAGGCATTGGTTTAAACAGGTGAGTTGGAACAGTAACTAAATCCCTCACACTTGTCCCAATTAATATAATCCTAATCCAGCTCTCTCATTCTCTCATAAAACACAACATATGGCACATCATGATCTAATGGGCGCCCTGATGCAAATAAACCACGCTGACAGTCTACGTTTGTTATCATTCTCATAAAAGGTGTAATTTTGAGAAATGTATTAACATAAATAACATGTTATACAGGTCTTGAAGTATCATTAACGGACCAAAAGATCCAGAACTTACTTTCTCTTTGCCTTTTCCAAAATCTTACTTTCTTGAGTCTTGCTTGTGTGAGTCTCTGGAAGCTTCTAGAATAAAATACAAGAACATATTTAGTGCATCATGATATCTGATACATCAGATGTCCATGGGCTCATGCGGCATCTCGTCTGGACAAAAAGTCATGCTGGGATTTTGGTAATTTCCTAATGAGTGCGACCTGCTGTACCCCACACACGTCACTCACAGATTAATCAGCGGTTATACAGGTGGCAGCACTTTTCCTTATTAATATTTTCGTCAATGTCACATTCGACATAACCGCAGCTCAGAGTCTCATGAAAGACCATGTGATTTCCCTTGCATTTCTAGACACGTGCGGATGAACCCACCATGGCGATGCAAGGCTCAGATCCACTCCACACACTAATGTTCTTCACGGTGTTGGGACTAGGCAGCCTTCTGGGTAATAAATCTTGAGTGTTCTGGCCAATCTGGGCCGGCTCGTACAGGCTGTCTGTAGAGCCATCCTGCGCCAAACACAAAATAAGAATATTTATTCTAAGAAATATGAGCCTTTTTGTGGAAATTCCTCCAAAACATCCATATTTCACCTTCATTTTTAACAGTTTAAAACAGTTTATGTCAAATTGCACTTCTAAAGCAGGATTACTAAGGTTAAAGAGCTTTTAGGGGTGATCTATGACAGGTCAAAGGAGATGAAGGTGATGATTTTGATTCAAATAAGGAACAATTAAGATCTGTCTAGATTCTTACATACATTTGTTATTAGTGTGTGTGTGTGTGTGTGCGTGTATATATATATATATATATATATATATATATATATATAATTTTTCTATATTTAAAAAAAAAGAATAATTACAAAGAAGCGGCAAGTAACACGCTGAATTAAACATGAATTTTTTCTTGTATTTTCTTGTAAATCATACTCCAATAATTTGTAAATTTGAAACAAAATAAATAAATATATATATACACACACACACACACACACACAGATGTATAGATATAGATTCATTCATACCTTAAAAATTAGTTATGTACACACACAGAAATATGTACACACACACTTTACATATTATTGTTATTAATATTAGATTCATTTGTAGTAATTCATTTTAATATCTATAATATATTATTGTTTGTATTATTTGTAACAATAATATATCGTTTTATGTATTTAATTTATCATTGTTTATATTATTTTATAATTATCCATATTATTATTGTTATTATTATTCATCCCCAACATCTTCATGACATGCACAAAATTTCTGCAATTATACACTAACTATGTGATAGATGTGTGGCTGAAGGTCTTGATCTTTGATTTTTAGATCTGCATTCTATGAAATGAAGTATGGATTGTCGAGAGCTACATGTTCAGGAGCTACAGGCTGTTGTTGGATGGATATATCTGGATTCGGGGAATGTAGTGGCCTCTCAAGACCTTCAGAGGTGCTGTGGTGCCCCTGATCTATGAATAGGATATTTTCCTTTCTGCTGATCCGTGATCTGCTGTAAGGAGCTCTCTGTCTCACGGTAATCCTTACCTAACGTTTCCATACAATCACAATCCCACTTTCTCTTGCCACAAGATAATGTCATGATATCTTCAGCTAAAATGAGCATTTTAGCAACTTTTTCTGAAATATCGGTTTGTAATATAAAAGTCTCAAGTACTTACTTGAGTATATTAAACCACTGTTGTTACACAAATGTAAGAGTACAGCTCAAGTTGAACCAACACCAGTGGAATCAAGAATCTAATCTTGTTCTTCTACCGGCAGAGACGCAGATAATCAGTTCAATCGGATATGGCATACAGCGTCGGTGTGAATCAATTCAGATCATGAGATATCAAACTCTCATTTCTGTTAATCTTCTGGAATAGCTGATAAAAACTGAGTCCATATCCTGCTGTCAGAGTATATAATTGAGCAAACAAGGAAATGTTCTCTTACCAGAGTGAAGCAGAAGAGGTTCATTTTCCAAGTCTTAGTCTGCGTCTTTGCTGGTTCACACACTTTGATCGGAGAGTTGCATATGTGTGAGAGAGTGTGTGGGCTCTCACACACAAAGAGCGCTGGGATTGAGTGGCTGTTGGACTGTCTGTGGCCTCACAGATTAATGCAAGTTGAAAATCCCTCCCATAATCCAATAGCGGCAGTGGGCCGTCACTCTTTAGGTGCCCCGGCCCTGCCTGCTAATGAGCTGCAAATACCCCAACGTTCCCATCAAAACAAACGTGCTGTCCACGTGCTGTCAGTGGGGGACAGGAGGACACGTGGCAGAGATGGACACTCCTTTGACATGATTTCTGTTGTGTTTTTAGTTGCATTACTAGAGTAATGACAAGTTCCAGAGTGAGTTTGGCCTACAGGGAAAGTACTGGTAAAATTATATTTTGACATATATGACATATTTATTTTGAAATAAATAGAGTCTTGGTGACAATAAGAGACTTTTGACCAATAGTGTATCATGGATTTTACTTTATACTCCAATTAGCATGTAGTAAAAACAAGACATTACCATTGTAAGTAAAAAAATAAAAAAAATAAAATACTGGATCCATAAAATGTCCACAAAAAATATTGTAATTCCTTGGTTCTTAATTGCATTTGGCTCTTATTGTTTCAACACAACACTAGTCAGGTCCAGCAGGTTTATTTTTGCCCATGGACTTAAAGTGCTTTTCTTATACTCATCCTGGAAAAGTTTCAAGGTTAGTCGGTCACAGAAGATCTGTTCTTTAGATTGAAATAGTGAGAGTGAGTGCCTAAAATGCTTCTCAAATGGAAATGTTTCCTGAACATGCAGGATTTGAGCTGGTAGGCTACTTGAAGTATGTACAGTATGTAATGTCTGGGCGCCTGCACGTGGAATAACTCGACTGGCCGCAGACAAAAACATGATGTTGAAAGTCAGCTTCCTGCTTAAGTGTGAACAAGGTCAGAAAGGTGTTTGTGGTAATTACGCCTTCTCTTTATAGGTCTGACAGTGTTGCTGACAGGTCATTGCATTTTTCATCTGTTAGCGCCCCCTTCTGGGTAAAATACATAAAATATAAATAACTAAAAATTAAAAATTATTCATTTATACAAGGTTATTCAGAGGTAATGAGTTAAATAATAATAAAAAAAATAAAACACCAGTTATTGTACACTGGTATGTGATCTCTTCCTGTTCCACGCACACTTTTATACCAGAGGCCAGATTTTAATATGAAAATGCATCATTAAAATTGTATTAAATAATGTTATAAATAAAACAATACAATATATAAACATAAATACATTACCACGTCCCCTGCGTTCTACGCCCATGCAGACAATTTAGGTGAATTATAATATTTTTTTGTCAGCAGAGCTACTAAAAGTTATCTTAACATGCCACCATCTTGGAGCTTCGGATGATTTTATTTATTTATTTATTTTTTTCATTATTTATTTATTTCTGTGTGTAATCGATAGGGTATCAGGGTTTTTCCTGGGTCAAAAAAGGTCTTTGGTGGTGGCTGACATTCATCCACACACAGTAAAAAGTACACTACCCACGTGATCTGCGAGCCCAATATTGACCATAACTAAAATAAATGCAAAGAAACAGTTTGTGATTTTTCCACTGGCTTTCATATTTTTTTAAGATAGGATCCTTCTTTGCTAGACCTGACAGTTATTTTGGTATAATCATATCAATATTGAAAAGCATTAAAAAAGTAGCATTAAAAAGTTTATTTTAACTAACAGTCTAATTTTCTACCATACATCTGAATAAAATTAGCAGCTAGCTAACAAACCGCTTTGTGCTGCTTTCACCTCACTCCTGTACAGTGTTGGGGAAAGTTACTTTTAAAAGTAATGTATTACAATATTGCATTACTCCCTAAAAAAGTAACTAATTACGTTACTTAGTTACTTTTTATGGAAAGTAATGCGTTACATTACTTTTGCGTTACTTTTTAAATATGAGCAGGGCTTGATTGTTTTTAATATAAGAAGTTCTAATGTAAAAGCCCTTTCACACCAAAAAGTGTAATGAATAAACCTCAGGCTGAAGGAAAAGTAAATTCACGTCTGTACAGTAGAACGCACGAGAAGAAGGTTCAACACTCTTCAGCAATAAAAAAAATGAAGCACGATTGTTAGTTTATCTAAAGTCATTTTTGCTTATTAGTATGGTTGAACTGGATCATCAAAGGTCAGCAGCAAAGACATTGGTTAATAAAATGGGAATAGATACATTTGTGTTGTTTAACATATTTAATTATTGCAGGTTTGCGTCATATTCTGAGTTTGCATTTCACTGTTTTAATTCATTTTGATGAATACTAAATCTGTTTTTTGCGAGTGGGATGAATTAATGCACATTCACATTTAGTCTAGAACTACAGTAGCCTAACAGCATGTTCACTAGTGATGCGCAGATGGCGGTTGTATTATATTATACTGTTTCAGCTATTAAAATTTGTTCAGTTTTGTATGTAATGGCAAAGTGATTAGATTTCGTTCCGGTTTTTTTTATTATTAAGTTAATTTAGAAAAACGTTTTTTTCTTCCCCTGAAGAAAAGTGAAGAAAAGCATTTTTTTGTTCGTTAATTAAGTTTTTTTTCTTTCTTAAAGTAGGCTAACGACCAAGCGGCCAGCGGCAGACCGGCAGGCTGATCATTATGTCTGATCAATTTAGCCTTCTCAAATCATCACGACTTGCCTAAAATCAAATCTAGATATACTAAAACAGTTCAAGCATATAACAATGTTTAAACGTTAAACCTAGATAAATGTGCGCTGCATCCTAGTTTGTGCGGAGAGTGGAAGCTAAAGCGCAGGACATGGAGGCACCAGTGCAATCAATTGCATTTTTTTCAGTGGAAACAACTTACGCCGTAATTTTTGCTCATAAAGGTGAGAGTAATACATCATTCGGAACTGTAAAGGGTCTACTTTTATTTGTGTGCACTCACAATATCCACAAAACTTTTTATAAAATATACAGTATAAAATAATTTTATAAAATAAACAATGATGCACCGTCTCGTCTTGAACAGGAGTTCACAAAAATGAACCGAAAGTCAGCGAATACATGCCCCACAGACATGATAAATATATCTATAGAAAGCTTTAAATTACTACTTAACGAAATAAATCAAATCGAAAACAAAAACTCTTTCATTATAATCCGTGAAGATGCACTTCTCTCTAAAGGCGCGTCTAATGAGGAGATGGTGAGTCAGGATCGTCAACTTCATCTTTGCGACACTGACACAGAAAACACTAGTTTATTAATAAATAATTCAAATATCTCCTTACTATTTCCCCCAGATATACATATCTATGGGTATAAACACAAGCATTGACTTGACTAGAGCGACCGTGACCAGCTCCGGTGGCCGCGTCGGAGCCGTGATGCGCAGATCAGCTCTCACATCACTGAATCTGCTGTTAAAAATGAACCATACATTCATCACATCATCGTGCAAAACTAAGAATTAGGCTAATTAGAATCATTGTAATGTGACGATCGGGTGCGGGTCGGGTCGGTTGTCTAAATCAGAGAAAAATATAGGCCTAGGTGCGGGTGGGTCGCGGGCGGATAATTTATTTGAAGCAGCGGATTCGGGTGATGTTTGAGCTCATCCGCGCATCTCTAATGTTCACACAGCGCTCTGTCAGTCAATAAATGGAAAAAAAAGTAACTGGCGTTACTTTTTTGAAAAAGTAACTCAGATATTTTCTTGTAAATTAAAAAAGTAATGCGTTACTTTACTAGTTACTTGAAAAAAGTAATATTATTACGTAACGCGCGTTACTTGTAATGCGTTACCCCAACACTGCTCCTGTAAACTAAATGATTTTATAGGCAATTTACTACACATTGTCATATAAATAACCTGAAATTACTGTGGATTATTAAAGCTAAATCTTTTATTATTACTGAGGTTAAATTTTATAACTTTTTTGAAGGCTAAATCACACTTACAATCTCATTTCTGAGGTGTTCTGAGTAAATGATTTGTTATTGTTATACACCGATTCAGACAGTGACATCTTATGAGTTCAGTGTTGTACAAATCAGTTGTTTTAACTATGGTTTTAACCATTCATTAAAATGAATCGTTTCAAATGAGTCTTTATGGCGAAGCAAAGCATTTTCGTGTGGCGGGCCATCACAGTCTACTTAACGAATAGGAAACACTGCCCTCCAGACTATGAATTGGATTCAGAATGATAATCAAAACGTACATGGAATCGAACAACTCCCCAGTCATTATTACCTCTTCATGGGTCGACATTTTATTCCATAACGTTACAGAGTTTTGATGATTTTTTATGTCTGATGATCCTGTTAGATTACATGTGTAAGCATCTGGTGTTTTGGAAATTCTGTACAGCAGATGCATAATATCGCCCCCTACCATATAACAATGAAAATATGGATTCTCAGAGCACAAGTATAGCTTAAATATATTTAGACTTTTTCTAAGTATAAGTCAAGTATACTTAAATGTCATTTTAAGTATATTTCTGAGAAGTACACAAAGCACATTTCTGAGAAGTACATAAAAAAGTAGACTGAAAGTATACTCTCCTATTTTTTAGTTTCAAAGAAGTAAGGGCCTGTATAGTTTAGTGTAGAAAAATTGAGTAAAAAAGTAACATGTACTTAATTGAAACCTATGCCTGAATAATTCTCACTCCAGGCTGAACTCAAGCGTTGGCAGCCCTATTTGAAGTTTTATGTTTCCTAAACAACATTTACAAAATTCACTGTGTAAGTTAATGTTAGATCTTTTGCTCCAACCGCTGGTTAATGAGATGATCAAAATAAGAGAAATAAGTTCCAAATTTCCAATAGATGACATTTGAAGTTACGATTGGAATGTATAGCTAATGTGGGGTAAAGTGATTGTGAAGTGTTCTAGGTCTATGGACCCCCTGAATTAGCCTTTGCCACCCCATTTATAAAACTCTAGCTCCGCCACCACCTGTAAACTGACGGCAGCGTAGTAAACCTGCTGCTGTCTGCATCAAGTTAATCAAACAACACACATCACTCACTAAGCACTTATACACTATGTGCTTATACACTATGCACTCAAACATGTAGTGTATGAATTACATAAGGTTATTTTGTCATTAATAATCGTAGTCTGATATCCGCTCCCCCTTCACGACGTAATTAAAGCTGCGACAGTTGAGTGCATGAAGTGTTCAACATTCTGCACTTCATTTTTTCGGTTATTTAAGTGCATCATCCGGGTATTTAAAGTGCACTTTTTATTTTTGGAACTTTCAGTGTGAACACACTACTCGCATTATTTATACTACAAAACGTCATAGAATAGTGCATAAGTACGCGATTTGGGATGCATCTATGATGTAACAATCCTGCACTTAGGTCAGATGCATCTCCATGTAATGCTGGAGGATAAAAGTTGGGGTCTAATTTTATCCTTTTCCGTTCACTGTTCACTGTCCTACCATAATTCTCCCTTTTTCTTTTACCCTGATCCATCTTAGCCTGGCGAGACGGTCCATGCTGTTCATCATCTATGATGTACCCTTACATTTGTGATCATCCAGGTCTGACCTCACTGTTGTTGATAATATGAGATGGTCCAGGTTGTTCTTAATCTTCACTGGAGATTTCCATAGGTGTCTCCTCACATGTTGCTGGTGGAGTACTAATATACATGTGAGAAAACGCATAGGTGAGAGAATCAATCAAAGAATCAGACCGGTGATCTAATCTTCTTTTCCTCTCTATGCTTTCTGATCTGCCAGATTTCTCCCTCTTTCCTTCCACAGCTCGTTTCATCTCAATCTGATAACCTGCACTTAGGTGAAATGTGGACGTGTCTTCAAGTGATGCTGGAGAGGAACAGCCTGAGCTAAGGCAATCCATTGAATAATCACAATCAGATCTGCCTGAGCTTCGGCCAGGAGCTGTTCTGGACTCTCCAGGAATGACTATACTATTGTTGACCATATGAGATGGTCCAGGTTGTTCTTCATCTTCACTGGAGATTTCCATAGGTGTCTCCTCACATGCTGCTGGTGGAGTACTAATATATATGTGAGAAAATGCATATGTGAGAGAATCAATCAAAGAATCAGAATGGTGGTCTAATTTTCTCCTTTTCCTCTCTGTGCTTTCTGATCTGCCAGATTTCTCCCTCTTTCTTTTAACACCCCATCTCATTTCAATCTGATGACCTGCACTTAGGTGAAATCTGGACGTGTCTCCAGGTAATGCTAGAGAAGAACAGCCTAAGCTAAGGGAATCCATTGAATAATCACAATCAGATCTGCCTGAGCTTCGGTCAAGAGCTGTTCTGAAGTCTCCAGGAATGACTATACTATTGTTGACAATATGAGATGGTCCAGGCTGTTCTTCATCTTCGATGGAGATTTCCATAGGTGTCTCCTCACATGCTGCTGGTGGAGTACTAATATACATGTGAGAAAATGCATAGTTGAAGGAATCAGTCAAAGAATCAGACTGGTGATCTAATCTTCTCCTTTTCCTCTCTATGCTTTCTGATCTGCCACATTTCTCCCTTTTTCTTTTAACACCCCGTCTCGTCTCAATCTGACGACCTGCACTTAGGTGAAATCTGGACGTGTCTCCAGGTGATGCTGGAGAAGATAAGCCTAAACTGAGGGAATCCACTGAATCATCAGTATCAGAGCAGAGGTCTAATTTTATCCTTTTCCATTCTCTGCTCTCTGAACTGCTGGAATTCTCTCTTTTTCTTTTTACACCCCGTCTCGTCTCAATCTGACGACCTGCACTTAGGTGAAATCTGGACGTGTCTCCAGGTGATGCTGGAGAAGAACAGCCTAAGCTGAGGGAATCCACTGAATAATCAGAATCAGAGCAGAGGTCTAATTTTATCCTTTTCCGTTCTCTTCTCTCTGAACTGCTGGAATTCTCTCTTTTTCTTTTAAAACCCCGTCTCGTCTCAATCTGACAACCTCCACTTTGGTGAAACCTGGACATATCTCCAGGTGGTGCTGGAGGACAACAGCTTGAGCCGAAAGAATCCACTGAATAATCAGAATCAGAGTAGAGGTCTAATTTTATCCTTTTCCGTTCTCTGTTCTCTGAACTGCTGGAATTCTCTCTTTTTCTTTTAACACCCCGTATCGTCTCAATCTGACGACCTGCACTTAGGTGAAATCTGGACGTGTCTCCAGGTGGTGCTGGAGGACAACAGCTTGAGCTGAGAGAATCCACTGAATAATCAGAATCAGAGCAGAGGTCTAATTTTATCCTTTTCCGTTCTCTGCTCTCTGAACTGCTGGAATTCTCTCTTTTTCTTTTTACACCCCGTCTCGTCTCAATCTGACGACCTGCACTTAGGTGAAATCTGGACGTGTCTCCAGGTGATGCTGGAGAAGAACCGCCTAAGCTGAGGGAATCCACTGAATAATCAGAATCAGAGCAGAGGTCTAATTTTATCCTTTCCCGCTCTCTCTCTGAACTGCTGAACTTTCTTTTCTTTAAACCCCGCCTCTGTCTCACCTGATGAACCCTCCACTTTGGTGAAACTTGGACATATCTCCAGGTGGTGTTGGAGGACAACAGCTTGAGCTGAGAGAATCCACTGAATAATCAGAATCAGAGCAGAGGTCTAATTTTATCCTTTCCGTTCTCTGCTCTCTGAACTGCTGGCCCCTTCTTTTTCTTTACACCCCGTCTGCCTCAATCTGACGACCTGCACTTAGGTGAACAGACGTGTCTCCAGGTGGCTGGAGAAGAACTGCCTAAGCTGAGGAATCTCATCATCAATGAGAATCAGAGCAGAGGTCTAATTTTATCCTTTTCCGTTCTCTTCTCTGAACTGCTGGAATTCTCTCTTTTCTTTTTAAAACTCGCCTACCAATCTGACAACCTCCACTTTGGTGAAACCTGGACATATCTCCAGGTGGTGCTGGAGGACAACAGCTTGAGCTGAGAGAATCCACTGAATAATCAGAATCAGAGCAGAGGTCTAATTTTATCCTTTTCCGTTCTCTGCTCTCTGAACTGCTGGAATTCTCTCTTTTTCTTTTTACACCCCGTCTCGTCTCAATCTGACGACCTGCACGTGTCTCCAGGTGATGCTGGAGAAGAACCGCCTAAGCTGAGGGAATCCACTGAATAATCAGAATCAGAGCAGAGGTCTAATTTTATCCTTTTCCGTTCTCTGCTCTCTGAACTGCTGGAATTCTCTCTTTTTCTTTTAGCACCCCATCTCATCTCAATCTGACGACCTGCACTTAGGTTAAAACTGGAACAGCCTGAGCTGAGGGAATCCATTGAATATTCAGAATCAGTGCAGAGGTCCAGTCTTATCTGAACTTATCTACTGGTACTGGTTATCTATTTGTAAACCACAAACTGGTATTTGATCTTTCTCAAATGCTGCTATGAGGCTCTTAGGTACACCTGCACTATTTATAGCTTCTGCTTAGAACCCTGGCTGTGATGTCATAGATCATTTGCATAATCTCAATTTAAAAAACAACAACATCTGTAGAGCTGTGAATGTTCTAAAAGAATGCTCTGGCTGTGAAGGTGTGTGTGTGCATTGTGCAGTATGGACAAAAATTTTCACCTTTTTACTCTTTTAATTGATATCATGATTTTACTTGTGATTTTAGTAATCGTTTTCTTTTGTTCAGACATTACATTAAATTTTTTTATTTCAATGTACAAGACATTTACATTTACATTTAGTCATTTAGCAGACACTTTTATCCAAAGCGACTTGAGGACATTGGAGGCAAGGAGGACAATGGAAGCAAACAAAATCATAAAAAGAGCAATGATATGCAAGTGCCATAACAAGATTCAGTTAGCTTAACGCAGTACAGGTTTTTTTTTTTTTTTTTAAAGAATAGAATTAGAATAGAGAGTGCTAGAGTTGCTAGAGGTGTGTTTTTAGCCGATTCTTGAAGATGGCTAAGGACTCAGATTGAGTTGGGCAGGTCATTCCACCAGAAGGGAACATTTAATTTAAAAGTCCGTGAAAGTGATTTTGTGCCTCTTTGGGATGGTACAATAAAGCGACGTTCACTTGCAGAACATAAGCTTATAGAGGGCACATAAGTCTGAAGTAATGAATTTAGGTAAAGGGGTGCAGAGCCAGTGGTGGTTTTGTAGGCAGAGATTAATGCCTTGAATTTTATGGTAGCAGCTATTGGTAGCCAGTGCAAGAATACCATCTATTTCCATTTCTATTTCATCTGGTCTATTTCCAGACTAGATTTCAGAATAAAATAAACTAGTATTAACTGCTTGTTAAATAAAACTGTAATGTCACGTCTCTAGAAAAGAAAAGATGAGATGAAATACATTATATTACAAGACAACATAAAGTAAATTCCCTTACTATTAAATAAATATATTTTAAGTGTATTTTAGGATATTCGTGCATGTTTCTTTATCAGTCTAACATAAATTACTTTAAGGAGTCCTGTGCTGGGTGAATATATTTTCTTACTGCGATATAAACAATATAGCAAGCCATGACTGTCCTGTTTATTATTATCCTACGTCCTTATTATTGGACACACACACAGAGAGACCAATATAAAATAGCTCACATTATCATCAATGAAGCTGTAAACACTTAATTGAAACTGGGAGCGATTTAGATCTAGCCTGTCAGTTTTCCCCTGTTTGTTAACCCATCAGCATAGTACAAACAGCATTGGTCAACTAAAAGAATTATTAATTCAGAGCGTTTTTACAGAAAGTGATAGTTAGTGGCATTGGAAAGTGACATTGTTTTGCAGATACACAGATTTTGCATCAATGGGTCCATTTTCCTCATCCCATTTTTGTCTCATAATAATATTTACAAGGAGACACCAACAGTTTTTTTCTCTTATGCACAGAAGACATGAGCTGCTCTTTTGCATTGTGTACGTTACATGGACGTTAATATTGCTCTAAATGATTAGGCAAAAGGTGACTTACAATCTTTTTCACTGGAAACAAATGAGACAGGGTTGTTGGACCAGTGCTGAATTTGAACTCCCATGATAGTTGATTGACAAGACCATCTTACCTTAGACCCACCCTGAGTGAGCTGAGAGCTGTCCGTCATTGTGTCGACTCCGGTGCAGGGGAAGACAAGAATGTATCCGATTAAGCGATTGAAGTGTTTAGTTGTTGGATGTAATAATGAAAATAGCAGTCGTCATTAACTCCCAACATCTGGGCCGCTGAAGATGCAGAGAATTAACGTTACTTTCGTTTTGAAGGGAATGCAAATCACCTTTCCTAATAATGTGCTAGTTAGCCAGTTTCGCGGCTGAAGTTTACAGTCTGCTCGTCACTCCACGGAAGAGAGGGGCGGGGTCAGCAGAGCTCATTAGCATTTAAAGCAACATGGACTATAATAGCTTGCTAAAAACAGAGCTGATTTTGACAGGTTTAAAAAGGTGTTTTTTACACTACTATTGAGAAATTTTAGCTAAAGCATGTTATAGACTTTTCATTAAGACCCTAAAGAATCATATCAACTTGTGTAAAATGGGCATCCAATGACCCCTTTAACACAGAACATGTTTATGCTTTGAAAAACGTGAAGCATGGGCAGTAGAGAAAAAAAATGCAAGGTCTTGACAGTCAAGACGCATTTTTAAAAGTGATATGCTGCAAAAGAGCCGAGACGGTGCATGCTTATAGAAAAAGTGGCAAAGTGGAATTGGAAAACGCATTTTGTGTGAACCAGCCCTGAAGTGGCATCAATCACTTGAATTATATAAGAACAGGGAATTATACACTAAAGCAGTAACGATAATGATAGAGGAACTATATAGTTGGAATCACTTTTAGAACAATTTTTTCCAGCTGATGAATGATAAAAACATTGACAATCAGAATCCATCCTGCTTTAAAGAGTTCTAGCATTTAAATAAACTGCAATGTGCTCTTGCAATAAGCTGTTATCATGCGTTGGTGTGGACACTGATATGCAGTGGGGGAAAAAATGATTTGATCCCCTGCTGATTTTGTACGTTTGCCCACTGCCAAATAAATGATTTATATCTATAATTTTAATGGTAAGTTTATTTTAACAGTGAGAGATAGAATAACAAAAAAAAATCCAAAAAAACACATTTCAAAAAAGTTATAAATTTATTTGCATTTTAATGAGTCAAATAAATATTTGACCCCTTCGCAAAACATGACTTAGTACTTGGTGGCAAAACCCTTGCTGGCATTCACAGACGTCAGACGTTTCTTGTAGTTGGCCACCAAGTTTGCACACATCTCAGGAGGGATTTTGTCCCACTCCTCTTTGCAGATCCTCTCCAAGTCATTAAGG
>JAFVLL020017350.1:0-11723 GCA_021397915.2 Tor tambroides
AAACAAAAAAAAAAAAAAATATATATATATATATATATATATATATATATATATATATATATGCCATTTTACTGTAAAGTACTGCCAATATTGTGTTTTTTGGAAGTAAAAACAACCAATTACCATGTAATTTATAGCTATATACAGTAGCTTTATGGTCATCAATATTCCTGCCTGTATAACTTAAAACTGTATGTATATATATGGGATATCTTACATTGTTCAGTTGCTAACAGTATATCTATCAAAGCTTGTACAACGTAGGTTAAAATGAGTATGCAGATCCATCACAGGCCGTAAGCAACTTAAATGCAGATATCTATCAGAGTAGAAATAAAGATGGACGACGGATGTCATGCCTATGTAGAGCTTTGACGTAGTCAATTGTTAGACCGAGCCAACAGGATGCCCATAACTTTTACCACTGGCAACCTGATACACTGTATTTGGTTAATACTTAACCTGCACATCCTGCCACTAGCCTGTTAGGCACAAAGAAGCAAACAGGGTAGAGCAGCCCAGTGAAGGAATGGGCTTCCCTCTTAAGACAAAGCTTCCCTTACTCAACTGATCACCAATTGCAGTAGGCTGACATTTCATGAATGCATCGAGCCATCAATCCAGTCGGCTGTCAGCGCTCACTGAGAAAAGGACGAGAGAAACAGGATTGAGATCGGCCTCCCATTGACTTCTAATAGATCTGAATGGCCAGCCAACTCTAAGAGGATGTAAACGGCATCTAACAAGCGGTGAACATCAGGAGATCAAAGGTGCTCCTGCTGGTTGATGTATGGCACCCCTTCAAGTGGAATATCTTGAGTACATAAATAATGTCCAAAAATTTGTCAGCAAAATGAACTAGATTAAAATCCAACTTGTGAAAAATACCTCGAGTGTCCTTACTGTGAGAAAATATCACATTTTCCTAGGTGAAGATTGTGTTGTGTCCAGGGAGTTACAATGTCTTAGCTGGCTCTATATATATACTAATGTAATTTCATACAGAGAATGGAGAAGCCAAATCTCTATCGGAAACACTTCCTCTCAGTAGTAAATGCTGATAATTACTGTAGAGAAGAGACTTCATGTGTCTTCCCACTGCTTCACAAACATCTCACCTTATGCAGCCTCGTGAGGATAAGAAAAGTAGGTTTTCTAAAAAGAGAGAGTAACTATTGTTTCCTGCTCTGCTTTTAAAGGTAAAGTCCTATTTAATTTGCAGATACACCAAACATCCAACCTAAGTCATTTCAGTAATCAACATGCTTTAGATGAAGTCGAATAATTATACAATTTATAATGGCCTGCTAATTAAGGACATAATGACAGGATTTTCTAAGTGCTCAAGCACTGCAGGATACTAGCGGAGGTCAGTTTCATCCTCCGTCATGGTCTTGCCTACCTACTGGTCAAGTAGTGTCCTTAAAGAGCTACTGTGTTTTCACAGCGAGGTCCCCAAAAAGATAGACCACCTCCCACATTTCATGGCCCCCCCTTCACTCTCAGTGACAATCCATTTTCAGTAAAAAGCCACAGTGGGAGGGAGTGTACCACAATATGAGGGAGAGGGGGTGGGGAGTGACAAGCTCAAATGCTCAAACAGAAGAAGAAAATCTTAGTTTGTTTCACAATACCCTGCATACACTCTCCAAAGACCGATAACAAATATCACAGCTTAAAAACAAGTCCAAAGTGAACCAGATTAAACAAAGAATTCAATATTTATGGTCATCAGTGTGCACCAGGGACGGTTAATGAGGTTATAATGTTCCAGAATTTCCCATATAATGTGTGACACAGATGAGACACGGTTTGTGACTTCGTAAAAAAAATTTAAAAAAGAACAAATTAAAGCAGAAGATTTCAATTCAGCATTAATGGAATATATTAATAGGATAATGTTACCAACACACACACAAACACATATGATTCCAAAAAACTGAGTACTCTTAATTGGATTATGTTACACTTTAAAATGCTCATAATCAGATTACAGTTAGTTTTATGGATTACATGATAATATATTATTCACGCAGTCGTAGTAAATTATTAATAATTGAGGTGGGAAGGGGTAAGGTTAGGGACAGGTTAGGTGGTATGGGTAGGTTTAAGGTGTAAGGGATGGGTCAACAGTGTAACTATAAATGTAATTACAGAAATTAATGCAAATATTTTTAAATTATAAGTACAATGTATAAACATGTATTTACACAATAAGTGCATTTCATCAAATTTCATCAACTATATTCACAATATAGTAAATGTCATGTAAATAAATTTGTGATCCATGCTTCTGAATTTGGGGGAAATAAAGCACCTCTCAAGCAATTAGTCCATGTATGAGACAAATAATTATGCAAGTTACTAAACACTGGTTATGTATAGCTGTGAAACACTATGTCGTCATCATAGCCAGTGACCTTAAGTAATTGTTGGTTCTGGAAGTCTGGACAAAAAAAAATAAAAAATAAAAAAATAAAAATAAAAACCTATAAGACTTTGTGAGTGTACGTCATTTTTGTTTTCTTGTTTATTAATGCTTGTTGATTTAATGCTGGGATTCCCGAACATTTTTTGTCAGCCAAATCCCTCTTATTTCAATCATTTAACAAGACATTTGCATGTTCATAGTTCTCTGGTGTCAGTTAATGGTCACACTGACATGCAGGTAAACAACTCAATGCAGTTCTTACCTAATGTAAAATTTAATGCACTTCATGATGTTGATATCAAATAATGGAATATATTTTCTTTCTCTTTGTTTTTTCATATCAGTATGACACATTTAATATATACATATATACATTCATCCTCAAAACATCAATATGTGTGGTATATATACTGTATATATATATATATATATATATATGCAAACAGACACTCAACACACATTGATTTTTCGAGGATATAAATCTTACTGAAACTGTTTTCATTGCAATATATGTATAATGCATTTAACAGTTATTATATGCTTATCATGTTTTTAATTCTTTGTAAGTTTTAGCCGGAAATCAAGTCAAACGCAACAATGTCTAGCAGCTTCTTATAAACCCATTCTTTGAGTGGTAAAAGTTCTACCTGACCATAACGCAACCTTTAAAGAAACATTTAACAGTGGACAGGGCGCCACTGTCATACATACTTTTATGTTTGTATGGTATTTTATGTGCAAGTCACTTTGCAGTGTTTCTACAACAAACTTGTCGATTCTCAAGCATACACCAATGTGAAAATGTCAGCATAAAAAGCAACATGTCTGTTCAGACACAAATGATATATGTGCATACAGCTCACGCACATATAATGGCACCATGATTCACAGGCAGCACTGAGGAATAGTACAGCAAGTGTATGTATAGACTACTCCTGCTGAGCCCTGACAGTGTGAGTTAAGCACAGCCAACCCACTCATTTGCTAATGCCCTTTTGGAACAGGATTTCAACTATTACATTCTGATTGTGTGAGGGTGGTGGGGGTTGGGGGGTGGTATAAAAAAATGGATAAACATGCAGGAATCTATTACCATATAGAAATGTAATCTACAAACAATATTAGGCAAAAAATCTATTAACCCAAAATGGAGAGGCCAAAATAATAGGTTATAAAAGAACAAATTTGTTGGCAATGATTATGGCGGAACAGCACTGGAGCCTGTTTCTGATAGTAGATTCCAGTGTGTTCAGATGTGGTAAACTTCATTTGAGGTAACTGTTGCCTCACTGTGGCACTCAATTGTCTGACACGGCATGTGAAACCATTGGCAGCAGTGTGACTGACCATACTGTTTTCTCTCTCACGCTTAACAATCTCAATTTCTATCCATATCCGAATACATGTCATGCTGTTTCTTTCTTTTTATCTTTGCCAATTTCATCCTCTCTTTCTCTTTCTTTACCTCTTCCTCTCTTTCTGACACACGCTGACATGGGTGGCCCAAAGTGACATAGCCGTTGCTGGCCAAGCCTCATTACCGCGGCACAAATGTCAGCCACACCACAATCACTGTCCCGCTGAGGACAGGGTAACGGCCTCTACTGAAGCCTTTTTTTTTTTTTTGGACTTTTTTAACTATGAATGTGTGCTATGGATGCATGGATATTTTTGCATTTTAGCTTAATGTGTTGAGTAACTGGGACTGGGAATAACTTTATACTAGGTTTTGATACAGTATATACAACTTGTGTATATATATCAAACTGGAGCTGTTGTCCAAATGTCAGTAAATTGATGCAGCTTATCAAGTTTGGATTTCAACTAAAAAATTCATTCAAAAAAAATGGCTGCAGTGGTTGCCCACTCACACGTTATATTTAATCTGAACATTTTTTTTAATGAAATTTTGACTTAATATGGTAACAATGACAGTCACACTCATTTCCGGTCTACTCTTAACACTTTATCCTGCCATTTAACCCCACATCAGATACATTACCCAGGTAGTTCCAAAATTAAGGCTTAAAGCTTTAAATCCTATGTTGAATTTAATAACTATTGGACAGCTATAACAGTGTTGTAATACTCGAGTCAGGACAAGAGTACAGGCCGAGTCCAAATGCTCCTGAAAATATGGTCTTAGACTTGGACTTGAGACAGACTTGAGTAGCTATTACATAAATACCCTAGTTACAAAAAGCAATAAAGTCCTACCTTAAATTTAGTAGGTGGATAAGTTTACATGCAAACAGAATGATTTAAATCTGATTGCAGATTTCAAAAGTACTATTTCTATTTACTCTAATCTTAGCAATCTTAGCTTACACATATTACAGGCAAAACTTTTGCCCACGTGCAGAGCATCTGTCGTCGCGCTCAGATGAAATTTATAAACTCAGAGAAAGCCACCGCAAGCATGTAACCAAAGCCAATTAGCGTTTTTACCTCAATGCCATATCTAAAAATGTGTCAGAAAAATGTTTTATCTATGTATTTTTCTTAGATACAAATATTCAGTCTTCTCCGTCAACTAGTTCTTTCCGCCATGTAAAATGTACTGTAAATAAACACACACACACTACTGCACTGCACATGTGCATAAGGAATTTTTGTACTTTTTTGTACTTTTACACACATTCCAGTTATATAAAAGATGGATTCTTTATAATATCATACATTTAAAATGTAAAGAAAAATCCTTACAGGACATCAACATTTAACATAAAATTCCGTTTGTTGCACTTTATCAAAACTAACACAAAACTTACAATATTTCATTTCCAGCAGATAGTGTAACCCACAAAAAGATATGCATTATTTGTTTGTAATCACCATTCTCCTGCTTCATTATTATACCGACTGAGTTGCATTAACTCCTAACAGTTTGAAATGAACTGTTCTGGAGTCTAAAGGCTCTTTGCCTCCACCGCACCATCAAGGACAACTCCGAACTGTTCCACCATGTGATTGAATTGCTTTCAGGCAATTCATCTCACTCAATACGTTCACCTCTCCATTCCGTTTTGGTGCACCTTGACGCTTAACCCTTGTTGCCATAGTGATGTTTCACCGTGGATAACAGCGGTAGCCTGGACAAGACTCCTTGACCCCTCGGATTAACTTGCCATTTAGTGCAGAATAAAAACACCTCGGCAAGTTCTCGAATCCATCCACTAGTGTCTACCCTGACCAGTAATACTAATTCGCTTTCGGAACAATGGTGAGAATCAAACACTTGAATGTTTGCATAACGAGCTCTTTTACCTCGCCACTTTGAATATCATTCATAGAAAGCCACTACAGTACAAAAGCAGCACTTAAACACTTATCCATGACACACCCTGTTCCGAAGAGGACAGTGATGGCATCAGAAGAGATCTATGCCACAGTTTGATCAAATACATTATGGCGTAATGTAACGCTTTGCGGTCCATCACACGTTGATCACTGACAGTAGCTAGAGTGTCAGGAAGACAGCATAGGCTCTTACGCATTGGAGTGGGAGGCAGTGATGTACTGCCAGTGGGACGCGTCATGCGTACAGGGCAGCCTACATGCTGAGGAGTCCCTATCGCTGCTGCTTAGCACTTGGTGACAGATTGCAAGATCTCAGAGCCAGTGTAGTTGTCTGCATGAGAAGAGCAGGACAGATGGGAGGAGTATATACAAAATAACATTTATAGCAAATGTTACTTGCCGTACCATTTGAATGACAATTCTCAGTGAAAAGCTTTCTCCTTAAACACCTCAAGAAATTGTTTTATTCATAAATATTTGTCATAAAAATAACAAACATCAATGTTCATCCAAAGTATTGCGTATAAACTGTCTTGATATGTACAAAATCATTTCTGCAGTATAATTATAACTTAAGGCAAGTTCACATTTTCTACATTTTCCCCATTACCTCTATTGAATAATTCAGCTAGTACAATACAAAAGCTTTTAGACTGAAAGGCATGTTGAAACTGTTCTAGTATCATGTGAAAGAACTATTGAAAACTGCAGCAACGTATGTTTTCTAATCACTCAACAACCTCGAGCCCTGTCGAAACCTGTGCTATTCTACTTTTTTTCTCATCACATCGCAAAATATAGGAGCCATGTGAACTGGATAATTCATAATTCATGAATTAGGGTCACATGGTCACACAATAACACACAATTATGATCTGGTAAAAAATGAGAGTACCTGTTATTGAATAGCAGATACCTAGGGCAGACAATGGTATTGAAAACGGCTTAATACATTCAAATTATGGACTGAAGAAATTCAAGACATCTTATGCATGCCCCATGTTTTCCATAACACATGGGATACATTGAAAATAAAGATATAAATAGACTTTCAGTTCAAAATAAAATGTAAAAAGTAGCACTTGTTAGAAAAATACAAATGATCATTGGCATATAAATGTATTTATTTCTTCCCACTGGCTGTGTAAATTTGACAACAGTAGAACTGGATTGTTTAATTGTACAACACCATTACTAATCGATAGAGCATAGCAACAAAATGAAACAGATATAAAGGGGAAATACGCTGTAAAAACCTTGGCACAAATGAATCAGTAATGCCACCATGTTGTAAAACGAGGTAAATCTGACTTGTGCTGTGAAGCATCTATCAGTGATTATTAATATCACGTAAACATTTACATGCATTTTTAAAGAATTCTTAAACAGGTGACAGCATTAGAATAGAAAAGACCAAAAAGCACGAATTAAAACCATTTTTAAGTTCGAAAGTGGAGATAAGTGCAATACATTCCAGCTGTGCGTTTTACTGCCGCATTACAATGCAAGGTCGAGGTTGGAGCTGTTCCATAGTGAAAGTGCTGAACTGTAGTTCATGTGCTCTGCAAAACACGCTCCTCGATTAAGAAATATAATGGTCGAGGACAAATTATAAAATAAATTAAAAAAAAACACTCGATTTAAGTTTATGCGCTTGCTTGCACACACCCCAAGCTGCACGCAAGGTTCACTGTGGGAGGTCCAGTTTTAAAATTCTATCTATTCCCTATTTCGCGAAAAAGGGATCCGTCACCTCACTGGACCTTTACGCTCATGCGGGTCGCTTGAATCAGTTGCCACGACGTTCAATTGAGCTTTGGAGTTGTATTCTGTAGCTTAAGCAACTGTTTTAGTAAGCTTGAATCTTCCAAGACGGTAAGATTTGACATCACGCACAACGAGCGCTCATTACGCCTTTCACAATTGTCGCTTAAATGGCCTCAGGCAAAGTGAACGGCCACGCGTTGACTACTTGTGGCTTCAACTCCATCTTTTCTTTCTGTTTGAGATGCACCCGACCGTGCCGTTTCCTTTCGTCGCTCCTGGCAAAGCGTTTGCCGCACACATCGCAGGAAAAGGGTTTCTCACCGGTATGAGTGCGGGTGTGCGTGGTCAGATGGTCGCTTCTGCTGAAGCTCCGCAAACAGATGCGGCACTGGAAAGGTTTGTGTCCCGTGTGGATGCGGATGTGCCTGTTGAGCTCATCCGAGCGTGAGAAGCGCCGGTCGCAGGTCTCCATCGGACACGTGAAGGGTTTCTCCTTGGCCGGTCCGGTGGAGGAAGCGGGACTCTTTCTTACACGATTGGGCTTCTGAGCCCGTGTGTAAGTTTGACTGAAAGACTCCGGCAGTAACGATGAATACAGTACCGAGTCTATCGTGGAAGTCGAGTAGGTTGTGTCGCAACTCGACTGGAGTTCAATATTTGGAAAAATGGTCGGTTTTAAAAGACTGGTGGGTGGGATATCCATAACTGGAGTGGAGTAGTTAAACATGGGAGCACTGAAGCCCTGTGTGCAAGTATCTCCAAAGCACTGCTCCTGTTTAAGGGCACTCTCCACTTTGAATTCAGTCTCTGGGTTTGTGCAAATAGGAGAATAAGAGTCCAAAAGTTCTTTCACGTCCACCTGCTGTTGTTCAGCTTGAAAACTATTCGACATGGAGAACGGCTCTGACTGGAAGCCTGCATCCAAGTACGACTTATTGAAGGTCCCCCACTCGTAACAGCTACTCTCGAATTCATTTTTGATGACCACCGGAAACGTCGCGCTCTCAGACAGCGGCTCCACGTCTTGCGCTGAGGAGGCAAAGTTTAGATGCGACGCAGCGGAGTCTTGGGCCTGCGTGGCGGTCTGGGAGTCCGGGTAGCTGTGGCCTGGCTGTCCCGGGGAATACAGCGGAGGGGTGGTGCACGTGGAGGCCTGCGTCTGGACCCCCTCGTCGCCGAAACTGCTACGGCTTGCGTTCATCGTTCCGTCTGCACACCGATGCGTATCCGACACAGGGGTAGTTGAGATGCCAACGATTTCGGTGATCATGTTGAGCAGTGTTTCCGTGCTGCACGGTGTTCCTTGAGATGTTTCCACATAGAAGCTGCCTGAGTAAGCTAAGGAGGTTGCGTAGCTTTCTTTCGGACCCTGACAAGAGTTATACTGATCTGTACTCGTGGGCTCCGTTTTGGGGGTAATAGGCGCCCCTGGTATGGAGAAGAAGAAAAAAACAGGCATGCGTCAGTGCCTTAAGTGAAATGTGCAATCAGTTATATAACTACATAGTGTCGTGAGTGGCTTGAATGAACTTGCACTATATTATTTGTCATGCAGTAGTACTGAAATCTGGTGTATAATAAAAAAGAGCTAAGATTTTTAAAGAGCTGTCAGAAACTCACCGTGTGCAAACTGGGCAGGTGCTGTCCTTCCAGAATCCATGAAAACATCCTGGCTGTCTTTGGAGCCGTGAGTTTCCATCCCTATCGCAGAACTGTTACAGTTTTCAAACTGGGTGTAGAAAGAATCTTGAGAGTTCAAATCCATGTTGTTAAGCATCTTTCCGTGAATGGCTTTCCAATGGCTGTCAGTCCGAGCAGGTTATTGATAAAGGGGTATTGCAAATACAAGAAAGAGCAAAAACCGATCCGATAGTTAAGTCCGTGAAGGCGTTTGTCCAAAAAAGAAATGTAAATATTTCGGAATTCCCCCTTTTTGAGATCTGCGTCAAGGTAATATAGCTCTCCAGCTATCTGTAGATGTGTAAATCTGTTGATTCTCACACCAACGGCTTCCCTTCGCTCGGCTTTTATACACTCCGTCTCACCGATCAACCCTCCTCCCCATTCATTGTCTCCAGTGAGAGGATTCCCCGCTGCGTGTCATCTTCGTGACCATATATGGACAGAGGATATGACGGGCTTCCCCAAAAAAGGAGAGTTACGGTTCTGACGCTTCAACAAGACTGTCGTTAAGTGTACGGGAACGACGGAGAGCAAGGCTTAAGCTAGGAATGTTTCTTAGCTAATTAAATTAAATTAAATTAAAGCACTGTGCATTAGGCTGCGTTTTCGTAGACATCTGAACGCGTTCCTAGTGAAAATGAACGAAAAGTGTTTAATAAAACAAACAAACAAAAAATCATTTTTTATTTTCAGTCGTCGTCAAATCAACCTCTAAAAATTCGACATCGATTTGCAGCCTATTTCCTTTAATGACAATTCCTTTTATGAACGTCTTGTAAAACTAAACTAATTTACTAGACATTTAACAAACATCACATACTATGACGACATGCTGTTGTTCATTGTTGTTCATCACCTTATTAACTTTTTCACCTCATAAATGTTTTGCCATTACAATGACCAGGCTGTAAAGTCATTGCAGTCCTAAAATTCACATTTTCCAGAACAGATAAAACACACTTCATAGAACATCATAAAATAGATAGAAAACAAAACTAATTATAATGTACAACATTAAATAAAACGGCCCTGAGACAAATGTGAATATTTTCCTCAAACAAGTAGATTGTTGAGACGCTCTGCCATCCTGTCGCGCAGAACTGGCGGTAAAAGTGCTCTGTTGTCCAGCACCATGGAGAGCGCCACTTGAAATAGCAGGCTACTCCATTCTACAATTATAGTTCACGGCCTGCAGTCTGTGTACGATGCTATATCGGTGACATTCTTACTGTCGGTCTAATGTAACAGTCGAACTGAAAACGAAAACAGTCGAACTGAAAAATCTAGTCCAATTTCTAGCATTTTGCCTCTTCAACAAGAAATTATAGCAATATTGAAAGTTACTGAACAATATTTTAAAACAGCTTTTCTAAGAAGGCATTTCACAAGAACAAAAAAGTAGCCTAGATTTTAGATTAATAAAATTAAAGTTATGTTTTGCAGCTTCTTAGCCAAATGTTCTAAAAATTACAACAGTAGCACATGGAAACTCCTACACTGGTGGCTTTACTCTCTACAACTACAATTCCCTGTTGCAAAATCCAGTTTAATCTGGAAACCGTGTCTTGGAACATAGTAGCTCACTGACCAGCCACCATGCTCAAAAAACAGCTTAAACTGTGGTTCAAGATGGTCTACCAGATTAGAACATCTAATGACCAGAGCTATCATGTTCCAAAACACAGCCTCCAGCTGAAGCAGTATTTTATGGCATGGTTTGCAAAACCCCTGTTAAAGAAACATAGCAGACAATGACGTCCACTTGTCCTGTAATAGGTTGGTGGAAACTTTATGAGAAGTTCAGGTGGCTTTAAAATCACTTGAGAACTGTGATTTGCCCCATCCAACTGAGCAGTAATAGCTGTGACTGCCACTCTTGTGCAATATTACTTTGCACAGGCCACTGGAGCACCAATGGAGGACAAAAAGAGACGAGGAAGAATATGTTGAGCAGTGGGCTGAAAAAAGCGAGGCACTCATTTAGCACATGCCTACTCAAGAATCCTTTGTTCACCAAACTATTTATGTATTTTTTATTTTATTCTATGGCTTATTTTTTGACTGAACAGCATGTGCATAGAATAGTTGGAAAATATTGGCAGTTGCTGTATTTTTCATTTATTTTGGAACAGCTTTGAGTAAAAAGATTGGCCATGTAACCCATTTAGGCGAGGTTTCCATAAATACATATGCACAATGACAAAGAAGCGGCCATATGCACGATGGAACCGGCTTTGGCGGTGCACGAGATATTCCTCTTATTATGATGATACAAAATCGCACTTAACAATGAGTTTGACATTTTCTGGAGGTAACTGTTCACATCACGCTACTTTCCCCTATTCGAGCCCCTAATATCCCCCTCTCCAGTGGTCTCTTCCAGTTGACCTAAACCTATTAAAAAGCTCTCCTCTTAAAGAGTTCATAACACTGAGACGCTGTTGTGATAATGACGAAGAGTTTTATTTATCAGAATGTGAATTGTTCAAGTATAATCGATGTGAATCTTGCCATTAATATATCTATTTAATCTTCCATTATG
>JAFVLL020017351.1:0-18757 GCA_021397915.2 Tor tambroides
AAAAAATATATATATATATATATATATATATATTAACTGTTCTGAAATTTGCATTTCATCTAAAAATGAATATAAACATGTCTGAAAATATGGAATCTTTTTTGTTAATTTGACCAATTGTCAAAAAAAAAAAAAAGCTCAAAATACAGCATTTTTATAAATAAAAAATGCTCTCCAGAGTAACTGAGAAGTTTTAAGTAGTCTCTTATTTTTTTTCCAGAGCTGTATATGTAATTAATGTCTCATAAAATTAATATATCTCATTCATATTAATTAAAAACAAATTCTGTTTTATTACATTAAATATATTTTTGGTTTAATTTAAAGAAATATTTCAAATATCAGATGGATAATCTTTGGAGTATTTCTGAAAACATTGTTAGAATATTAATGCGAAATATATATGAAAGGGACAATAACTCAATGAACTTAATGCCAAGAAAACATGTCTGAAACATTTAAATCAGACAAATAATATTCTGATATTTACCCCTTCACATGCTGTGGGTTTAATCATTTTGAGTTAAATATGTTAAGGCCTGTATGGTGATGGTGAGATTGAGTGTTCAGTACAGCAGGAACGAGCCGGATGTTGTTTGCATGTAGAGGCCTTGAGCTGAAACTCCAGCTCGTAATGTGAGTTTCTCTGAAATGTTTCCACAGTGTTTTGATGTGTTTTGCTCTCCTCTCTGGCTCTGTTTCTGCTGCGCTCAGGACCGAGGCTTCTGGGAACTCAATAGGATCAGCGTTATAAGAGTGAACAGGAAGGTGGAGGAAAATCTTCTCAAGTCGTCTTCATCTGCGCTGGTCAGCTCAAGCTTTCAGAATCACACTTAAAGTCTTAAGAAATGAAGATTGAGAGCGAGGTGAGCTTTAAACCCACAGCCGTCTGATTAAACGCCACAGCAGGGGACGCTGGGAGAAAACGCCACAATCCCAGAGTTATTTAGGGCTCAGATTCACCCAATCAGAATTATCATTCAAATATTAATGAGCGCATGCCACTTTAAAGAAATCTGGCAACCGAATGTTTTCAGACAAACAATTTTACGACAATAACTGTGGCACAGATAAGGTTACGTGCTTGATTTGTCTGGTTTATTGTTGTGCATTAATAATCAATTCTGTCCTTTTCTTTTTGCCGCAGAGCAGTGAAAGGGCTGCCGGTTCCTAAAACGGTCAAATAATTAACAGCGCACTGATGAAGATCATTTGGAAAATTAAAAATCATCAACAACATTTTTTTTTGTGTGGAGCACACGTCTTTTGTGCATATTAATTAAGCATTATTGTGAATAATTAGGTGGCCTCCAGTAACGAATCTTCAGCAAACAGGAGAATAGAGCGACACATTCAGACTGCGGTGATTACCTCTGCGCATTTAACGATCAGCGTTTCTTTGTTTACCGTAAATATCCTGCTTTGTTGTAGAGAGAGCGTTGTTTTGCCTGACCTGACGGGTGAATGTCACAAACCTGTCACGTCACTTTCACCCCAAGAAAGTATTATACATATTACTATTGTAACAATATTATATTTTTACAATTATTAGTATCACAACAATTATTATTATATTGTGTTTTACATATAATACTTTTTTTAAAAGAAAATAGTAATGGTTGCATGTTTTTATTTATGCAAATGTAGGCAAAAATAATGATACAATCATTTTAAAATGTAACAAAATAGAATCTTAAGGGATTCTTAATAATTAAGTGATTCTGAGTATTTAAGAATTTTAAAAAAAGTTGCAAAATTCATACATAATGCTAATGAGGTAACCATTTTCCTAGGAAAACAATGGATAGATTATGGGAAAATAAGGTTTATAGAATAAAATATCATCTTTGATTAAACTATAATTAATATAATTATTAATTAATTAATAACTGTATTTATTTATTTGTTTATCTATTTTTTTTTCTATTAAAACAATGGAACAATTACAAAAAAAAAAGAAAAAAAAAAGAAGAAGAAATAAATCAATACTTTTAAAATAAATGAATGGTCCTACAAACCAACTTTTTTATTTATATTTAGGAAAAAATATTAATATTATTATTATTTTTTTTTTAATGAAAATTATATTTTGAAATGAGATCTTGACAGATTTTGTCAGATTTAACAAATCATACTGATAAAACCTTATTATATGATATTATATTTGAATTCATAACATAAAACATATACAAGTTCTGGAAAGAATAAAAAAAGACATCAAATACCACAGAAAATGATTTCACTATTTCCAGGATTGTTATTTTCTGCTGTGTAAGTCTAGTGTGCTTTGTTTCTCATCCGCTCTCTTTCTAAAAGAAACGTCACATACGACTGTAATAAGAAGACACAGCTTTTCATTAAATATGTATCAATATATGACATGTAGAAGAATATGCTGGACAAATGTTTGGTGATTAAGAGAGAGAGATATGTCTAAATAGTGCTGTTCAGCGCTCATAAATCTGAGGTAATTACAGCCGTGACAGCAGACGGCTCTAGAAACCTGCGCTTGCCACAGGAACCTCTTCAGATGAACAGCGGCGGGTCAAGAGCGAAAGGGCAAAGGTCAACCTGTTCAGTCAGAATGGAGAGGAGCAGAGCAGGACTGAGGTGACCTACATCAAACGATGAGGAAAGAGAGAGAGAGACTTCCTCAGGGAGCTCAGCATCCGCTGCCAGGCTTCAGATGGAGGCGTTTTGATCTGTTGAAGGAGTCCACTCAAAAGTGTGCAGCGCTTTTGAACACAAACGGAGCAAAAAAGAGCAGAAACAGAGCAATAAAGGAGAAAAAGGCCTCTTGTTTAGAGACAGTAGTGAAGGACACACCACTGATGTACAGCCTTTTTGTAATAATTCATTAAAAAATGAACAATATGGTAAAGCTTAAAGCCTTTATGTATAATCAAGGTAACACTTTACAATGAGGTTTCATTTGTTAAAATTAAAAACTACATTAGTTACCATGAACATGAACTAAACAAATACTTCTAAAGCATTTAGTTAATTTCAACATTTACTAATGCATTATTAAATTCAAAATATGTATCTGTTGATATTATTTAATGGACCTGAACTAACACGAATTAACAATAAGCATTTATATTTCTATTAACTAGTGTTAACAAAGGTTAATAAACGCTGTTACAAATATATAGCTCATTAACATTACACATTAACTAATGTTCACTAATGAAAATCATAATCAATTATATGTATCATAATTGATATCGCAATGCATTTTATGTTTACATAAATAAATAATTACATGTACTTGCTATTATAATAACAATAAATTATGCATAATTACATCCAAGTAACCCTAAACCAAAACCTAATCCTAACCCTAACCATAAGTACTTAAGTGTATAATTATACTGTAACAAGGACCCTTTAAAATAAAGTGTAACTAAAAAGTATTATAATGGTGGTTATAGTTATTCATAAGATCATTCAATGCATATAAGCATATAAGGTGCATTACAAGGAATAATTAATGCATTAAAAATAATTTTATAATGCATTATATATAAAGGCTTCAAAGTGTTTCTGAAAATATTATTCTCCCTCGTGTTGTGACAAACTTAAATGCTGCTACAATGGTTTTATGTCATTTTACATCATTTACATTTATGCATTTGACCTATGGTTTCATCCAAAGTGACTAACACTGTACTGAAGGTCTACATATAATCACTTATATAATCTGTGGGAATCGAACCCATGACCTTGGCGTGGCTAGTGCCATAAACTGTGTTTTTTGAGCTACAGGAATGTGTTTTGATGTAAAAACAGCAGCATACATACATACAATACAATATGAGGAAAGTAAATAATGCCATAAAATTAAGTAATTACATAAAAATTACTTACTAGAAATTTTTTATATGAATATGTGACTGTGTTCTGTATTTTTTTGTGTGTGTGTCCCTATTTTTCTTATGTAAAATTGTTTATGTAATGGTTATTATTAATTTTTGTTGGTGGTGGGTATTACCACAAAAAAAAAAAAAAAAAAGTGAACGGAAGAGAAAGTGGAAAGAAAAATTAGTAATAATTATTGGTAGAATTATTTATTTTATTTTTTTTCAAAGGAAAATTCACTTGTATATTTGTATTAAATGTGTTTTGAATTGAAAGACATAATAAAGCATTAAAAAAATAAAAATAAAATAAAAAATAATAATGCCATAAAATTGAGTTTGAGTGAAATGCTCCTTTAATCAGCCCTGGGTGGCTTGTCATAAAGGCCTTTGCTTCGGCCGCGCGTGAGTGAGTGAGTGAGTGAGTGAGTGAGTGAGTGAGTGAGTGAGTGAGTGAGTGAGTGAGTGTGTGTGTGTGTGTGTGTGTGTGTGTGTGTGTGTGTGTGTGTGTGTGTGTGTGTTGTGAACGTGCAGATAAGAGCTGGGCCCTCAGATCGGCTCATTTGCGCATGGCGCTGGGGACCCTGCATTTGTCTTTGGAAGTAGAGAGTTTGTTGTTTCGGCGCCTTTGACTGAGGTCATATCAAATTAACAGTCGATCTTCAGCGTAAAAATAGCATACCATTAATTTCTTCTGCGCATAAATCTTAAAGGTTGACCTGATTTTTAATGTTAAACTCTGAAGAAATTAAAGAGTGCGGCGGAACACGTTGCAATACGCAGACTGAACTAATTTTAGCTCAATCTCTGTCTGCACGGGATGACGACACGCCGTCTGCACGAGTTTTAAAGTCACCCGTAACAGAGACGCACTGAGAGCAAACAAAGCACTTCATGCCATGCAAAAATAAAGCAATAAGTCACTCTGGTAAAATCAGTGTAATGCATGGCCTCAAGTAGCTTTTATAAAACTAATACGATAAAACACACCAATGTCCAATACATTACATCTATATGTAATTAAAAACATGTTCACCAATTAATATACTTAATTAATGTAACTAGCTGTTTGGTGCATCAATATAGCATGTTTGTGTTGATCAGAATTTCACAGTGGCTTCAAACGGCCAATCAGAATTTAGAGTCATAACGATCTGTTTCATAATTAGATTTTTTAAATGTGTGCCATTATGCAAAGAACTTGCATAACACTTCATAATAACTTTCATTAATAAGCCATTAACAAATATTATGCAGCCTAATGCTTAACAGATCACTAGTCCATGCAGATATGAATACATATGAAAATATATGAATCAAAGTTTCTTGACATTTCTATCTATTTGAACGTACATTGACTAACGATCTGTTAAACATTATATAATGCGGCGGCATTTGTTAATGTCACTAATGGAAGCGCTTGATGGAAACTTTTCGGCTTTGTGGGCGACAAACCAGCGCAATCCTGCCAACGATAATCAGTTTCCAGGTAATAACATTCTTGGTTAAGTTTAGCAGGCTTAAAGCCTTTAATTGTATCCGCGGTGGTTAACAAGCTTAGCCGCGTCTTAAGAATACGGTCAGCGTTGCATAGTTTAAACAGATCCTAATTATTTCTTGTTAAAGGTTTTAGATTTGTTGGCTCTTGTGCAACACAATGATAAAGCTTCCAGCTTTCAAACACGACTATTACAAGTGCATTAGCTGAGCATTAGCGCTTGCTACTTTATTAGCACGTTCACCCGCTAGCACAGAGGCTGCCACCAGCAAAAGCAGATTATGCCTCCAAATCAAGCCCCAACTAATGATAAAGTCCCACAACAGAGTCAATTATAGCATTTTCATTAGAGTGTCTTTGTGCCGTGCGTTTGCTGTTTGTTATTCCAATATTACGGAAGGCTGAATATGAAGTGACAGTGGCTTTACTGGGCTAGAGATGAGTCAGTTGGGACCCGACGGCTGGAAGTCGCACAAAAACACGCTTTTAAAGAAAATCATTACAGTGAAATCAGGACGGTTTCCAAAGCAGAGAGCAGAGGAGGTTCGAGTGTGTTTCGTGTTCAAACACACAGGCTTCACTGCAAATCTTAGTGAGCATTGTAGACTCTTCTACTGCAAAAGGTATGGCTTGCTTTGGCTAAATTTTCCCAAATCATCCATCAAATCATCACTGCATCTATACTTTGTGGAGAACAGAACTCCAGAGTGCAAAAAGCTCAGCTGTGGTTGCCAGAAATTCATGGTTATAAAAATATATTTCAAGTATAATGGCACAACATACTGGAGCCTGTATATTTTGCAATTCATTGATATAATGTTAATATACCAATCTACCAATTTTATTTTATTTTATTTTATTTTATTTTGGTTTTTATGTTATTTTATTTTATTTTATTTTCAAGCCATATCAGCATCAAAGGCTACATTCAAACTCAAGAATAGTAACATTTAAAATAGCCTTAATAACAATATTTCAAAGAACTGTACACCATATTTTAACAATATTATTTTTACAAAGAAAACAAAAATAAATTAAATAATTATATATACACTGACATACAATCTTTCAAATTAATTTTTGATAAAAATGTATCATATTCTAATGTTTTTTTTGTTGTTGTTGTTGTTGTTTTGTTTTGTTTTTTTTTAATGTGCATTAATGTTCTTTGAGTAAAAATTTTGAGCATCATTCAAAGTAGGGCAAAACTTGTTTTACAGACAAGAAGGCTTACAAAAATCACAAAGGCAATTCTTTCAATAATGGGTAAGTCTCTAATTGAGCTACCAAAATATAATTTGTCATTTAAAATGCACTGATAACTAACATCATGATAAAAAAAGATTGCAGAAAGCTGCACGATGAATTAAAGTTCATGATAAGTGGCCTGTCCATAAAACATGGCTAATACTAATAGAGAAAGTGTACAACGTCGTACAAACAAAGACAAAACACTTTCAGGGTAACACACGACACTAAAATCATGCAACAAATATCAACAGAAATATTAACAGAAAATTTAGTCCAAAACACCCTAATATACATAACCGGTAACAAAAATTAGAAACAAGCACAGAGATTTATAAAATATCTAATCATATGTGACAGGTCTTCAATGGATTTTTAGTATTTTTCACCCCAAATTGTGTGGCAATTCATAGTTTTCACTTGCAAAAAGCATTAATTTGACAGCATTTTGCAGTGAAATTACATATAGTGTGACATTATTTACAGTTTCTCATTGTACAGCCTAGGTACGGTAACTTACAGTTAACCAATTAACAGGGTTTGACTGCAGCATTTTTACATTCTTCTGTAAAAATAGATATTTTAACAGTGTGCTCATAGACATACAAGAACAATTGTATTTTAAAGCTGTTTTCATGCATGTTTCATTTCTAAACAATTAAGTAAATTAGTCGCAGGGCTTTAATAATGACTAACATCTTCAACACTTTAACCATGAGACATTTCAAACGGAGCTGTGATCAGCCAGACATTTAAAGAGAAACGAGACAGTTCCTCCCGCTGATGAATAACCTCTGAAAATAGATCTGATGCCGCTTTAACCCAATTTAACTCTATACAAGGTTAAGGTCCACAAATATGCGGCTCGTGGTGATAACTTCACAAAGCGACCCAACTTCTCCACGCTAGTAAAGTAATAAGTGTCTGTACTTAGCATTTAAATAGTTTCTCAATGAAAAAAAAAAAAAAAAATCTTGAGTTATAATGTTTAAGGGAGTTTATGGTTTTTCTCATCAAAAACTGATGTAGCTGAAGACAGACAATTTAAGAACACACACCAGAGAATAAAACTGGGCCCGAATGTGATGATGAGTGGCATTAATATAAGGCATCCTGCGGCCGGCGACATGAAGACTGAACCCATGAGCTTCAGAGGCGGGTGCGTCTCTTTAACAGCCCCCAGATCACCCTCATCTCCAGAGCTTTCATGTGGTTCAGTCCACGAGTCTGCACCAGCGATCCAATCACGTCAGCATGCATCGTCCCATCCAGGAGTATCTGCATTTCCTGCGCTTTCTAAGTTTCAGTCAAAACTCCAGAACAAAAGAGGCTTCCGAACCAGTGCAGATGCCTGAGTTAAACCAGATGAAACCCCCCTACTTCAACCCAGCGCTGCCAAGAATAGTCTCAGGGACATCCTGTACGCAGAGACGCTCGGAGAACCCCACATTTCACTCAGAAACAAAGACATTCCTCTCTTCTGGAGCCTTTGAAAACGATCCTGATTAGGCCCGTTCTGTGTTTGGAAACTCCTGCACTCAGGATAGAAACCCAGCGCACATTTATCATCACAGACATCATAGAAACGGCCATCATCATCCTGATTTCAGATCTGCCTGTCTGTCTGTCTGTCTATCTGTCTGTCTGTCTATCTATCTATCTCTCTGTCTGTCTGTCTGTCTATCTATCTATCTCTCTGTCTGTCTGTCTATCTATCTCTCTGTCTGTCTGTCTGTCTGTCTGTCTGTCTATCTGTCTATCTGTCTGTCTATCTATCTATCTCTCTGTCTGTCTGTCTGTCTGTCTGTCTGTCTGTCTATCTGTCTATCTGTCTGTCTATCTATCGGTCTGTCTGTCTGTCTATCTGTTTATCTGTCTATCTATCCATCTATCCATCCATCCATCCATCTCTCTGTCTGTCTGTCAGTCTATCTGTGTTCATCCATCCATCCATCCATCCATCCGTTGGTCTGTCTATCTATCTATCTATCTATCTATCTATCTATCTATCTATCTATCTATCTATCTATCTATCTATCTATCTATCTATCGGTCTGTCTGTCTGTCTGTCTGTCTGTCTGTCTATGTGTCTGTCTATCCATCCATCCATCCATCTATTGGTCCGTCCGTCCGTCCGTCCATCATCTATCTATCTATCTATCTATCTATCTATCTATCTATCTATCTATCTATCTATATGTGTTAATCAACAAATGTTTTCTGTACTCTAGATAAAGCACTCCAGATACTGCATGTACTGTTACTATATTAATAGCATAATGAGTACACAAAACAAATTTAAAACTTCAATGCTTTTTTTTTCTTTTTTCTTCTTCTTTCTTCTTTCAGGCAAGTCTTTGTCAAAGCAGCATGAAAGTCTGTCTTGATGAAGGTGCCTCTGTACGCTTTTGAGGTTTGTGGTCAGACTGACAGTAGGTGCAGTGGTTTTCTGAGTGCATTACACACACACACACACACACACACACACACACACAGAGAGACACACCTGGCAACACTCAGCTCAACCACACGCTTTCAGACTGTTTTAATACGGTTAACACCTAAATCACACACAGACGTATTCAATGCCACACTGAGATAATCATCATCACTTTGCACGTGTTTAACTTGATGCACGACACAACAGTGAAGAAAATATGGCTGCTGAAACACCAACACTGGTTATTAACGAAATAAACTTCTGGATAAAAATCTTTCTAAAACCTAAAATGATAAAAATACCAAAACATATATCATAAAATACTGTACTACATATGCTTCATATATCTGGTGAGATATGTAGAAAAGAACACCAATATTCCATTCTGAATGAGATGATTGTTCTAGAGCTCTGATTAAATCAAGACACTGCAGACCTGAATATCTGATATACAGAACCTGTGTAGAGTTTTACTGGGAGTAGACGTTTCTGAAACTGCTATAATCAGGATTTTAACTGCAGACATCAGAAAAGACGAATGTGTGGTGTTTAATTCTAACCTCCGTGAAGTCAGTACTGCAGTGGGTCATTTCTAATTTAAAAGCAGAGCTTTACTAGTAGCTCTTTCATCCTTATTAAAGACATTTCAGGGCATACGGTAGCCAGGAGGTATGCTTTAAATATATGTCATTTACCGGCTTTCAGAAGGGAAATCTGGGTTTTATTGAGGAAAGTTACAGTTATCGTGAGCACTACAAGAACAGACGTGCTGAGACGACTGTTTCAACAAGGAACATATGAAATATTCGTGATTTCTCAAATAAAATGTTTTTATTTCCCTACACAATTCTTTTTTTACTCTTACATCTTGTTCTATATTGGACTAACATATTTTTCCAGCGAATTTTCGGTTCACATTGAAAAAAAAAAAAGAATAAATACTGCAGAGAGCAAGAAAACTCCAGCCAATTATAACATGTTTGGTTAATAATATACAACTATTTCACAAATAGGATTTTATTGTTGGTGGAGCAACTCAAATGGAAACAAAACATTACATTCTGACACATTTTAGAATGCAGTGATGTACAAAATCAAGTTTGCATTGCTGGACGTCTTCACATTCACATGCATTTCGGCTTAACTCTGACAATTCTTCATGCAAACTCCAGCTTGGATTGTCCGCTGATGTTCCTAAGTGTGTAACTCACAGTAGCACTGTCAGTTTATCCAGTCTGCTGTAGGTTTGGGAACATGAAAACCAGCTGGCGACGTTGAGAAAAGCTTTTCCTGGTGCTCATGTTCCCCTCTTGAGAGCAGAGAACACACGGTTACTCAACTCAACATCAGCACACAGACACAGCAAATCAAACTTAACCAAAGATAAACAAAACAACTCATTTGCACACAAAAGCAGAGCGGATTAACTGTGTCCGTCTGCTGTAGAGCGGCTCCTGTAAACAGGCGTCGTGTTGAGATGACACAGCTGTAGTCGCACTTAAACACAACCACATCGTCAAACACAAACACGCATGAGACCTGACCAAAACAATGCTTTGGATGGTCGAACACAGAAGTTCCTCAAGCCAGAGTGTCCTGCTTACATTAATGCTTTGAGTAATTTCAACAATAGCCAGATTGCAAAAGCCTTGATATTTCCAAATTATTTCATAAAAATCCATAAAACAGTTACATGAGGAACTGAGAAAACAGCCAATCTAGCAAACCAAAATGAGTCAAATGGACTTCATCAAGAGGTCTGGTGTGAAAACGCTCTTGATTTCCCATGAAGAAACCTTCTTAGAGGGAAAGAGTGGCTGTCTCGCTCTCCATGCTTTCCCGAGATGCCATGAACCCTGTTCAACTTTGACAGGTCTATTTAGTTTTACCTTAATTGTTTATAAACCTGTTCAGCTGAGGTCTGCAGGAGAGTTTTCATTTAGATTAATGATATGGAGCTGCTTTCTAATGAGGGTGTTTGACAGTAGACACTTCCATTCGCTGGGCCTCTGGGAAGAGCCTTTGTACTTCAGGTAATTACACACAAACCCTTCACATACTCTAACCTTTAGAGCTTACACACACGCACACACACACACACACACACACACACTGGTGTTAGTTAATGCTAAATGCACTCAAGCATTGGACAAAATGGCTCTAGATAGACACATGCAATTAGCTTTTGCTCTTTTTGTGTGTTGTAAGCAGCAAGGATGTCGTTCTGCCTTTGGTTCTTTTGTAAGTTTGAACCCACAGGAAAGCAAAATCACAAATGAGATCTTATTAATATTGCAGTTGTTTCTCCTAGACAGCAAATTAAATCAAATGGAGGATCCTTTTCAGATGTTTCTCCCAAGAAATTGATCCATGTGTCTCACCTAGAGTTTCAGAAAAGATCACAACAACGTTTCAAACTATTCTCTGATATGCTAAGATCGAATCTCAAGATGAACTCAAACATTTCAAAATCTTGCAGGACCAAATGATCTGGGGTATGCTTCCCAAAAGCAACCATGGTCGCAAGTTCTGTCGTTACCAACAGAGTTCAATGGAACTTTTGACCATTGTTATAGTAGCTAACGATGCTTTTGGGAAATGCACAACTCTGACAATTCTGATATTTGCATGAACCCTAACTAAGATCTCTTCAGCCTTGGGCAATCTCTGAGCAATCAGAATTTTTACATTTAAGCATTTGGTAGACGCTTTCATCCAAAGCGATTTGCATTGCATTTAAGGTACACATATGAGTTCATGCATTCCCTGTGAATCGAACCCATGACCTGCTAGTGCTGCTAGTGCCATGCTCTACTGTATGAGCTACAGAGAGGCTCAGTTTCTTTTCTCAAATCTCTGTTTCTGGCTGATGTACAGTAAAATACAGATGCACATGCAGGACAAACGATCTAAGCGTATCCCAGCACTGTGTACACACAATATCACAGTCTCAGTCCCCCAGGATTGCTCACTTTCTTCATTTGACTTGAATTTGGCTTGGCACGTATTCTGCAAGAGGAAGAGCTCAAGGGAAAATCTACGTTTAGTCCCAGTTGTTTAGTGAGGTTTTGTGCTGGAAAAGGCACGAGACAATAGAACGGGCCAGAGACGGGCCGCCGCAGCGCCTGCTATTGAGAGCAGAGAAAGTGCAGAACAAAGTGATCCGTGTGAAAGGCGAGTGGGAAGAAAGAGACAGATTATCTTAATTATCATTCAGAGGCAGCTCGCAGCAGCACCTGTGCATGAATAATAACATTTATCAGCGCTCGGAGATGTGCGAACATTCTTTAAATCACCCTCATTACCGCAGCGCCGAGAGATCAGCCTGAATTATCCGTGTCTACACACAGATGAACGTACAGCACCTCCCTCTCTCCGAGGATGGGGCGTGCATCTGTAAAAGCCCATACGGGAGCCATACGGTGCCACGGTGGGCACAGGACACAAAGAGCTCAGGGGGGAGATGGCATGGCTTCACCCTGCATTAGCTCACAGACCCCAGCGTGCTCGCAGTGCTCGGCTCCAATATTGTCTTGATGTGAAAAGCGTTTGATGGGATAAGGGCCGAGTGAATGACTGAGGCTCCTTCCTGTCACACGCGATCACTTCTGTTTAGCTGAGAACCTCGTCACCAGACACACGTTCATATTTATGAATTACTGCACATTAATGGAATGCTATGCAGCCAGACACGGGAAAATTAAAAACGGAGCCACAAAAACATTTTATAAATGACTCGAATAAACGGAAAAGAAAACCCGTAGTAAACGATTGCAAAACTCGCAACACAGCCAAAAGCACTGAACCGAGGAGTTTTGCAACATTCCTCTCAAATCTCATAAGCATTGAGATACTGTAATGACGCTTTTTTGTTCTTTTTGTAGCTGGAGAGTAAACTGTTGCATGCAAAAGAGTTGCATGGAGTTCCTTAAAAATAACAATAAATAACTTGAGGGAGAGTAATTGCTGACAGAATTTCATTTCGTGAGCAAATTATTGCTCGAATAATGCAGAGAGGAGTGGCCGTTTTTAATAAAGACCCAAGAAGCTGGAAAATGAGTGGGCTGCACCACTCAAGCTCAGCTCAAAAAACATCACTGCTGTCTTTCCTAAAATATCTTACACTTGAATAATTTGGTAGTCACTCAGAATTAAAATGTCTTTTCTGAAAAAAAAGAAAGAAGAATTAATTATGTGAGTGTTAATGTTCTCCATTCTCTAATGGTGTTCCAGTCCAGAGACCGCAGATGTTTAAATAAGAATCCATTTCTAAGTCCAGTGAGATTCTCCACGTCTCCACAGGCTGGAGTTGGTCAGTTTCTGGTGGCCTGAGACTTCTCGAATCACGTCATGGTGAATTGCAAGGATTCCCCAAACGCCCACGTCAACAAACACTCTCTACGTTTCCAAACGATCCCGATTTCACGCAGGACTCCATCAGAGTTCAACACGGCGGTCGCCTACATAAGTAGCCGGTCCAGAATGACACATTCCCTGAGCATCTACCACAGAGATGTGATGCATAATGACACGACCCATCCCTGCTTTTCAATCCACACCGTGGGTGAAGAGGAGACCCTCATCCGTCAAAAGCGCAAAGACGCGTCATTCACGAGGGGGACGGAGGTGAATAGTTTTAGAAGCATTGCAGGGCAAGGGTCTGGGGTTGAGGAGGGCACTCCATGGGAGGGCTTGAACAAAGACACACTTACAGAGGAACATTAGTGCAGCAAACACGCAGAAATGTGAGGAATTCACCCACTGCAATGCAGCCACCAAAGCATCTGGAGAAGCGAAACAGAGCTGTCAAAAGTTCAGCACTATAAGAGTCGCCTTTGTCCAAGCCATCGCTCCTGGAGAAGAATGGACTCCTTTATCTGAGATCGACACTTCTAATGGACAATTTAGGCATGTCATTTCCTCCTGGCATCAACCTAATGCTCTGAAGTCCAGACATGTGCATGGTGACTCAATCCAAAATTAAAGGGTTTGCTTGCAAACAAAAGTCCCAGAAGTGATTCCCATGAGCACTATTCCAAACTCTAAAAAAATCCTAAATCCTACATGCAGTTCATTATGCAATTGCAAATTTCAGCTCAGCTTCAACAATGAGTAAAGTGGTTGACTGGTAAACTAAAGGTTGTAGGTTCAAACCCCAGAGGTGATTCCCATGAGCACTAAACCACGGGATACAGGGGCTGAACCTGTAATCAATTATTTAAGAATAAAATGTGAAGAGAAAATACAAGTAATGACAATCCAAACTCATGGCGTTAGTGATACAAAAGCAAACTTCAAATATGATTCAATAGTGGAAATGGGTGGTTGACTGGTAACCTAATAGTTGTAGGACTAAATGCCAGTTGTGATGGCAATGAGCACTAAATCTGCCTGCTAAACTACAATGACTAATTCACTGACATGACCAATTCAAAACTTTTGTTTTTGGAGGATAGTGATCCAGGAACACGCCCTATAAGACTTTTTTTATTTTTTGAATAAAATGTAAAGAATAACCAAATAATGGCAATGCAAACTGTACATTTATGTTTATGTATTTAGCAGATGTTTTTATTTACAGCTACATTGCATTCAAACTATACAATACATTATATCAGTTCATCCATTCCCTAGGAATCAAACCCACGACCTTGGCATTGCCAGAGCCATAATCTACCAACTGAGCCCCAGAAACACTCAAGCGCCCAGAAACTCTTCATGCCATTAATTATGAAATAGCAAAATTCACTTCAGATCTCGGATATAAAGCGGCTCTGACAACAACAGGCTGAGACCTGAATAGAGATTATTTTATCATTCTTCACATCTTGTCAAATCACATTTGATAAAACTAATCATTTTCTCCGCTACTCACTGATGTGATTTTATCTCTCTGGTCTTTAAAGATGTAGACGACTAAATCAGTCTATCCTCACCTCCATCAATGTGTGTGCGTGTGTAGGTATAATAGAAGCACTCAGACCTTTATGAAGGTAAATGAGACAATTTTATTCCGCGGTGTGTTACGGCTCTGTGCTTGAATCATTTATGGATCTCTAATAGCTCTTGAAAGTTCGCCGTGTGTCAACCGGTGAATGTAGTTCATTGACCTTCAGACAGCAGATTAAAGAGAGGCAGCTCGACATCCAGATCATTTCTTATGAATATTCGGAGGTCCTGCTAATATCTGAAATATTTGCTTTCACTCTCTCTCCTGTTTGATTTATATAAAATATCGCATCACAATAAATTATTCATGTCAATTAGCTTTTCATCTTCCCAGATACAAACTCATGTGATCCTTTTTAACAACTGTTTATTTCGGCGTGTAACTGCGTTTCCGCAGCAGTGGGGCGGCCGTGAGCCTCGGGGCAGATTTCTTTAATAAAAGCATCAGATCTTTGCATACCTTTCATTTACATATTAAAGGCGTGAGTGGCTCTTTAAGTGGATCCGGGCACCGTGGTTTGAAAGCTCTGTACTCTGACTGGAATTCTGAAGTCCTCGGCGTCTTCCCATCGGAGACAAGAGAGAATATACAAATTAACAGCATCTTTTCAAAGTCTGTTATTCTCAGGACTATTAGACTGACTTACTCTCCTCTGATACTTCACCAAAGAACTCCATCACCCAAAACTAATGAACCAAACAGTCAAAGTTCTGTGTTTCAGAGGAGTTTCTGTGGTTTTATCAACTGAACTCATTATGATAAATTAATTCCAGAGTGATTCTCAGGAAAACATGTAAGGATTTTTACATTCTGGCAGTATGACAATTAAGCAAATTTCTGAAATGCATTTACTTTTTAGCCCACTTTTTCAGAAATATGGCATTATATGTGAGATTAAAATCTCTTATTGACTTACACTGATCATATTTCAGCACTGAAGATGTAACAGGGATAAGGACATCATGATATCTGCATACTGAATTCTGATTGGTCTTTCTTCTTCAAACTAAACTATTTGCAATCTATTTAATCATCTAAATTATTCTTTACACTACAAAGACTGTTTCATACTGATTCTCAAACACACTCAACATAAATCAAGGCAGACATCAGAATAAAGTGTTTCACAGAGAATCAAAGACTAAAACCTGAACAGCCACAAATCAAAATCTAGTTTACTCTATTATAGTGAAAACATAACTTTAATGCAATGTTTTATTTAAATATGCACTAAAAGAGAGTAAAACAATTATTGTCATGATGTATAAATACTAACATAATATATTATTTATTTATTTTATCATATTACACTAATGCTAATGGGGGGGGGGGGCAAAGTGTACTTAATTGTAAAAAAAAAAAAGTCAGCAATGCAAGCTCAAAAAAAGTTCAGTGGTCCTGAAACACATTTCATTCATGCAAAATATATTATATTATTTAATATTTTGTTAAGTATGTTCTAAACAGGCTTCCAAGATATTTGTCCACCTGCTGCTTTTTTTTTCACTGAAATGATTTTGTGATCCATCTTTTAATGAAGGTACAACAGATCAGATCAGAAGTGATTTGTTTCACAGAATTCATCTTCTGAAAGCATTCGGTGACCTCTGATCGAGAAGATGGCTCAAGATGTCATAAGTTTTGTTCTTATTAGATTTCACAGTAGATTAAAATGCATATCCTCACAGATGGGACACAACGGAAGAATGCTGAGAAGTAATATTCCAACCAGATTAAGATGGATCAAAGAAACTAAAAATGAAAGGAAATTTTAATCTTTTCTAAACACTTTCTGAATCCATATTCATGTCACAGGACATTAAATTCCCTCATCATCCTCAGCTGGCACGTGTCACGGGTCAAGCTTTACTTCGACAAGACAGGATGATCTTACGCTGGCAGTTTGTGGGTTTAGGAGGGTCTTACGGATGTCAGGCGGGTCATGCACTGTAATGGTGAGACATGTAACACGGATCAGACATGCCCATTGGTCAGGTGCAGCGAGACATCATGTCCGGTCATGTCAGGTTTGCTCTAACAGCACATGAGCAGATAAACCTCATAAAGACCCATATGGATTCAAGACTGGATCTTCCCTTGGGCCACACAGGAAGAGACCTGCCACCCGTACAAACACTGTGACTTTGACCGGTTGTCCCTCTGGGCACGAACACTTGAGTCACCCATGACCATCTCAAGGAGAAAGACTGACCAATGTTGAGGTCAACAAGCAAATCATCATCGTTGTCATCAAATGTCCAGTCCGATCACATTTGACCTGACCTATTTAATCAGGTACAGAAAGTTTCACACGACAATAGATACTAGATAGAGTTTGTGTGTCCTTTACAGGTTCGATGTTGCTACAAAAATAAGGAAATAAAGGTGATCTACTTAAGATGGAATTTTGGCTGTGAACTTTGCTAGATCACTGGATCTGTTTCATTTTACTATGCAGTTAACATGTAACACTGCTCAATTTAATTGTTACATTTTAAGGACAATTTTGTTCATTTAACAAACAAACACAAATATGAAAAATACAATCAAATAAATAAAAATAAACAGTGTCATGATGCAAAATCAACTGAGTCTGCTTTTAAAACTTTTAAAAGCAGAGAGATGTCTTTTTCATGAACTAATAACAAAGTTCATTCACTCTTATTTATAGTCATACGGTCATCAAATCCATGTAAAAGAATCACTATTTATCAAATGTGGAAAAACTACCTTTCCATGCCTACACATACATGTTGCTTATATACAGTACTGGAAAGCACAGTTCTGTGTCTAAACACCAGACTATGACATAAACATAAACAGCTGCATGAGTTTTAGAGAAATACCTGCACGTGTTTGTGTCTTCAGTTCAGTTGTCCTCATTCTTTGTTGCAGATTGACATATTTTCTTCATATTTTCGTTTTCCTTGTTGCCATTCTTTGTTGCTAATCCATTAGCGTGTCTAACTTTAGCCTGCTAACAAGCTAATTTTCCCTGTCTATATTCAGACTATATTCAGAACAGAATACTAGCTTATACACTGTATGCTATATAGTACATTAGAAAAAAAATAGTAAGTGAAACAGCAGGCCAACTTGTTTCAGAAAGAAGCATGCTACAATCACTGTCACATGATCTCAAGTCGCATGTTTGAATCAGTGAGTGCCATCAGTTTTCATCTTGGAACTGAAACAGTTACTTTGCATTGTTAATCCATTTTGGGTAAATAAAAAAAATAAATAAAAATAAAATAAAAATGTCTGATCAAACAAAAAGTGAGTAAGAGAAATTAAAAAAAAAAGACTTAATAAAAATAATTAATAAAAAGTGCTGGTCAATTGAAAACGGTCAAATTTGAATTCAATATATTTTTCAAAATATACATATTTAAAAAAATGAGGTTGAATGTCTGAAGTACGAGCAGCAGTGTTCTCTAGAGTGGCAAGGGGCCTCTCACCCACATTTCCCATGATCCTCTCTGCTAGTATTGAGATGACTTTAAAGGTGAGACACACAGCTCTGAACCGCCATTTGAAGTCCGTCCTCCAAGCACAAATACCCAATCAGTAGCCTCCCTCATCAGCGATTCCTCCCAAGATTCGGATTTTGTCAACTTCTAAAAGAACTCCAGGACGTGGTTGTATTTTTCCCGGTTGTTTTTCTTATGGTAAGGGTTCGTTTCTGCAGCGTGAGAGTTCTCGTGGGCTCTAGACTCTGCTTTTAATGAAGTAAAAACAACTCCCACACAAGTTCGCAAGTG
>JAFVLL020017354.1:0-15103 GCA_021397915.2 Tor tambroides
GATGCCATGCCCTTTTAAATGCACAATACTGACAGTCTGATCAAACCTTGAAAAGGTGACCTTTAGTTCATCTCCTTGTAAGAACAAAAAGGAGATCTGTAATCCCAATTCGAACCGGGAAGTCTAAAGAAAAAAAAGAAGGTCCAATAATTTTGTGATTTAACAAAAACGCAAGGAAACGTGTATTTTACTGCATCTCCGGAGCTCCAGCACACCCTCAAGAGCTTCTGTGACTCAGCTGAAAACTAGTGTTCTTGTCTGTATGCTAGCATAGTCATTTTTCTGCAGCATGCGTTTGGTGCTCGAGTGCTGCTAGAGCATTGTGAGTAGTTGAAAATACATTGCGTTAAGGTTGATAGGGAGTTTCAATGTTTTGTTTTTAGCACATCGTTAGGTGGTTGCTAAAGCGTTTTGTATGGTTGCTGGGGCAATGCTATGTGGTTGCTAAGGTGTTTTAGTACCCTGGATAGTTGTTATTTGGTCCAAGTTCAAACTGAACCCCAAGTTGCTATAACACTCTGGCTCGGGTGCTAAACAGACCTGCTCAAAATAGAATAGAATAGCAAGTGTGTGTAGTCTCTGATTGCTTTTGTATACCTGTGATGTCAATTTAATACACTTGAATTTGTGACACAGGGTTTCTCAACCTTTTGATCGCTTGCTCTGCTCCTCTGTCAAGTGTACATGTATGGTAAATCTGAGATTTTTTTACCCGTTTTATTGTCTGCCAGGTGAAAATCATAAATCTGATCCTTTATAAAAGAAATGACACATCTCTCCTCAGTAAGAAACATGATTAGAAGTATCATTCATGCCTGTAGCACATCATGCACTCACTTAAATCCCTTAACCCTAAGGTAAGAGCAATAGTGATTAGCAGCAGACAACAGATGAAGACCCCTGTCCTCTCAAGCACACTTTTGAAAAATCTCAGTCAAAATAATAAATATGATACCGGCAGCTTGTATGTGGCTTGCTTGAAAACAGCAAAATCATTATAGTGTAACAGCGTAACTGATCGCTTGCCATATTAGTTCTGTCTTGATGGATTCAATCAATTCGGCTTGATTGTGTCTTCACAAAGGCTTCACAGGGAAGCTCAGGGAACAATATATGTTACTGTAATCGGGATGGCAGAATGATAGAGGATGCTGGGAAGGGCTCGGTTGTGACTGATATCGGCGATGACCCCATCTGATGGCCAATTGTTCAGTAGGGGGTTACGAATCTGCGCGGTGGCCAGAGCGAAAAATCCTGGTCATTATCTGAACCGGATGGCGGTGGAGTCAGGCAGCGCCACTCTGCTTCGATTGCTCAGAAACACATGGATCCTTCTTAAATATTTAATTGGGACTGAATGAAAATAGTGTAATAGATAGAGTATGACAACAGAGTTGAGAAGAGCAATTGCAGGCAATCAAAATATGTCTGATTAGTTTTTTAATCAGGTCTATTTGAGTGTGATTGTTATTAGAGGACGAGCTTGGAGCCTTAATCAAATGAGTTATGACTCTTGACGAATCTTGTTAACCTTAGCCAATGATACTAATATATGTCATTGAGGGCTTTAATGCAGAAGCAATTATTGTCGCGTTATAGACCCCGCAGAGGTTTGCAAACAGAGCTGATGATGTTTATCATGTTGCAGTTACAAGTGAAGGTCTTTTGAGTGACTGTAACATCCACTCTCATAAAACTGATAAAAATACTGTGGTTGACTTCCTGAAGAGTATAAACAATGAGGTTCGGCGATCTATCAACGTTGCTTTGTTTAATTGAGCAGCCTGACGTGCCAGCTTCTGGTTTAGCCATTAACATCAGTTTAGGGCAGGACATCATTTTATTTTATTTTTTTTGGATTTTGATATTTTTCAAGGTGAGGTGCTAGATAGCACACTTATATTAACCTAATATCATGGGAAAATTTAACTATTTTATGAAGTGGTGTTTTTGTATGAATTCATATAATGTGGATCGTACAGAAATGTTAACAAAATAAGCATGAAGGTCTAACCTTAACCTTTAAATACATTAAATTGTAATGTTCATGACTGCATGCGTCATTCAGCATTTTTGCCTTTTTTTGCATAAAAATGAATGTTACTTGAAATCATGCAACTTGTTCTGTTACTATTTATAAGCAATCATGCTCATGATTTTCGTAAAAAAAATAAAAATAAAAAAATAAAATAAAAACACAGAATAAATAGTGCAGAATAGCATACAACTTGAGTCAATAATAATAATAATAATAATAATAATAATAATAATAATAACCTGGCAACAACCCATAACACAACATTTCCTCATAAAAAGAGGTACAGAAATGTCATTATATTTAATCAAAAGATTTTCAGATTGATTCAGGACAAATGAAACATGCGTTACTTTGAAAACATTCAGTATCATACTGGAAGGTTACTTAGCAAATCCTTAAGTGTATGAATTATATAGAACGCGCATGCCAAGAAAGTAATGAATTCTTTAAGCCACCGTCACAAGCATTCGCAGCATGTATACGGTACATATATTAGATCATGCATTAGCAACAGTTATCCTGGTTAAGCCTGTACAAATAGATAAAGATCCACAACACAAAGGAAATGAATTGCACTGGCCCTCCATCCAGCACAAACGCCATGTCTTGGGAAGGTACGTGTGCGGTATACAGTAATCAATCCTTCTAATGAAAGCATTCAGCTACAAAACACAACAGGAATCCCGTGAGCTGATGGCTTGATCAATGTATTTTTCCATTGTGGAATGACAAATCATGATGTTTGCTCCTCATAGCACTCAAAGACAAGATCGAGGCAAGCTCGAGAACAAACTCGCCCAATCATTACATTAGATTGCCTGAAATGGCACTGGTGGATATTTTGCTGCTTTTTTAAAAATAAATAAATAAAAGTAAACTAGAAGACACACTAATGGTCGTTTGCATAGCCTGACCTTGATGTGCTTTGGAGATCAAGTAAACTGAGTTCTTGTGAGGGAAAAAATGCAAATGTGGAAGCAGAGCTGGCTGACGGCCAAGAAGGCTGCAAGTGTGTGTAGACCACTTCTTAGGAAAATGATGAATGCTCTGTTTGTTTGTTCCAGGGCTCTCAGCTGACCTCAGACCTGTGATAGACGCACTGAGATGTTCAAACTCTCTGCTTGTAGTGTCACTGAGTCTTGAAGTTGTTCGTTACACCAATACACCTTCCCCCCAAATGTGCTGTTTTCCCACTGATCTGAATACTGAACAGACTATATTGCTTCATAACCTGCACAAAAACAAACCACATTGCAGTATTTGGTTACTAATGCCAAGCACACATTACAAAACATCATACTGTACAGACTAAAAACATCACACAGATGAGGAACAGACCAAAATCCATCCAGCTCTTATGCATCTACCCATTCAAGTTCACGGTGACCGTGGACTGTTAAGCTTCAAATAAAACACAAATAAACAAGATGCACAAGTCTTCTTGTGCTGCGGGTTTGACATCATGACGTTCGGTTTCAAGAATTAATGATGTTTGATGTCACTTGACTCCCGGAGCTATAGGCAGCATATTTTATTTGAGAGCTGCAGTGGAGGTGAAAATGATCAGTGAATAATGAGGCATGTCAATTACAAGATCCTTCTCCTGCCAGACTCTACTGAAGTTTCAGCCCAAAATTTAGTTCACACATTCATGCACACAGCAAGACAAAGTTTCATTCTTCACAACATGTCAACAAACAACAGGGGGAATCACTTTCCATTATATTTTGCACTGGTTTGAACAGAACAAGAAAAATGTGGGGACAAATAATGGGGACTCATTTACTAATCATTTGTATTTTTGAAATTGGTCTTAATCTTGTTCTAGTGTTAGGAGTATTATAAATGGGGTGGCCGCATACCAAGGTTAGTCATTTGCATAAAACACATCCAAACATCTCCATACAAGGGCTTTCTGTCACACACTTAGTGTCACTCATCCTAAAAAAAAAAAAAAAAAAAAAAAAAAAAATTAAACAAGAAATGCCTTTTATAAAGAGCCAGATTACAGACCTCTCATTAACCTTTCATACACATATCTGTGCTTTTATGAAGAGGAATCTTGCGGCTTGGGCTAAAATGCATCCTTTATATAGGACTATATATAATGTATGTATATATGTGTATATATATATGTATATATAAATAGAAATTTACACATACGTACATATGTGTACATTATATATCAAATTGTTGCTACCCTTGGTAAATATGATCAAAGAAGGCTGTGAAAATGAATCTGCATTATTCCATTTGTTTTTTCATTTAAAAAAATAAAAATAAAAAATAATACAAATATAATACAAATAAATAAATAAATAAATAACAACTCTGATATACAGTTTTTCTCTAATTTACAATGGCCACAGTTATTGGTACCCCTAGAAATTCTTAGTAGTACAAGATTGTATTTCCATCACAAGGAATAAAACCAAAGAATATAGTTCTGATGTGCAACAAAAAAATTGTTGAGCTTCACAAATTAGTAAGAGGCTGTAAGGAAAGAGCTAAAGCATTGCAAATTCCCATTTCCACCACCAGAGCACTAATTAAGACGTTCCAAACAACAGAAAATATTATAAATCTGCCTAGAAGAGAATGTGTGTCTATACCGTCCTAATGCACGCTGAGGAGGACAGATTGAGTAAAGACTCTCCAAGGATCACAGCTGGAGAATCACAGAAATTAGTTGAGTTTTGGGGTCAGAAAGCTGATCTAATTAAACAGTGCCTACAACATCACATGTTGTTTGGGAATGTTTAATGAAAAAAATAAGAAAAGAAAATGTTCTCATCCAAAAACTGATTCCAAACGGGACAGAGTTTTATGGTCAGATGAAACTAAAAAAAAAAAAAAAAGGGAGAGCTTTTTGGCAGCAAACACTCAAGATGGGTTTGGTGCACACAGGGATAAACATGTATCCTAAAAGTATTGCTTGTTCAGATGCATGACATTATGGATTCTCAAACAGCAAAAGATAAAAAATCAAAACCTGACTGACTCCTGCTAGAAATCTTATAATGGTTGTGGTTGGACCTTCCATCAGGACAATGATCTAAAAAACAAACATCAAAATCCACACAAAAATGTGTCACTGAGCACAAAACAAAGGTTCTGCCATGGCCGTCCCAGTCCTCCGACCTGAACCCTGTAGAAAATGAGTGAAGTGAACTGAAGAGAACTGAAGAGAAGAAGTATTAACATGGAGCTGTGAGTCTGAAGGATCTGGAGTGATTCTGTATGAAGGAATGGTCTCTGATCTCTTATCAGGTGTTGTCTGAACTCTTCAGGCATTATAGGAGAAAACTCAGAGCTGTTATCCTGGGAAAATGATGTTGCAAAAAGTATTGAACAAAAGGGTACCATTAATTGTGGCCCAAAACATTTATTTCATAATGAGATTTTCCCCCAATGTTAATTTTGTTCCCTCCAAAAAAGGTTACATTTTGTAAATGTTTAAAATAAAGGATCAAAAGCATTTATGATGCAGATTTATTTTCACAGGTTTCTTTGTTCATATTTACCAAGGATACCAGCAATTCTCACACACACACATACACACACACACACACACACACACACACACACACAGTACATAATCTATAGTGCATATTTTAAGTTTATGTGGTTACTGTTGAGGGTTTTTTTTCCCCGGTATTCTTTGAATGAGACAGGAAAACCTATGTTAACATTTATTTTATTAAAAAAAATGACGTATTTATTTAGTGTTTGTAAGCGTATTTTAGTGTAAAATCGATCTGTGTACTGTAGAAAGACTGATTTGGCCAAGGATGTTAGAGCTACTGTTGCAGTTCACAGTCATGGCTGCTGGTTGTATATCTTAGGTTGTTATGGCGGTTGATTGAACCTTTCAACACTGGTGTTTTCAAAGAGCTGCCATAATGTAACAAGGTTCCAGTGGCATATTTATGACACAGAGCAAGCAGGTTATAAACAACATTGTAAAAGTCAAATGGTGGGTATATTTTAGCTATTTGCTATCTGCTATTCATAAACTAATGCCAGCAATTAATAAATATCACAAAGGACATTGACTTCTTCACCGGAAAATGTATAAACATACAAACACTTGGACAAGGCTATTAAACACTAATAAAACAAACCTTGAAACATGCATGATATCATGTCCAAAAATGCTAGAGCTGACCTACGATCATAGTCTATGAGGAAACATATCTTTTCATGCATAACACACTGTATCAGTTTGTGCAACTTTTCTTGAACGAATAAACACTACCGTTCCATGAAATAATTTTTGTTTGTTTGTTTTTGAAATATATATATATATATATATATATATATATATATATATATATATTTCAGAAGTGCCATTTGTTTGAAATAGAAATCTTCTGTATGATTATAAATCTCTACTTTTTTGTCACTTTTGATTAAATTGGATCCTAGCTGATAAAAGTATCAATTTATTCTTATTTTTTAAAACATATCATATATATAATACAAATATAGGTGGCACAGCTAACATTTGGTGCAATTATCACATGCAAACACCTTCTTCTGGAGGGTGTCCAACCTGTTTTAACGTGTGGTTATTTGTGCATTCAGTTGTGGTAAGTCATCTGGCCCACACTTGTAATTTTGCAGATTTCACAAGCAAATTTATACCTTTGTTTGAGGTTTTAGTAAAATAGTGCTGGTGGTAAATCTCTACGAATGAATTGCACCTGCTAATAGAGTTATTATTATTATTTTAATGGACTGTCTCTGTTGCTTTACCATCTGATTCATGAAACATGGCCACAAAATCTGTTCAGCACAATTTGCATGCCACAAATCTTGAGGATCGGTTCTGAGTAAAGGATGCAGCATTGTAGGTATACTCTAAAGTATATTGTACATTAAAAAAAAAAAAAATGCAGTTGATTAGCGAATGAACTATTTTGTACTGAAATATCAAGTGTTTAGTGAATTGCCCCATCAGTATTTAGGGTTGTTTCATATTTCTAACCCTCTGTGAACACATTAGCAAAGAATTCGATTTCTCTGTTTTCTGTGCAGAGAGTTGATCTAGCAATTCCTGAAAGCACTGTAACATCTCAGTCTGTCAGTCATAACCTTAATCATTTCCTTTAACTGTCATAGACACAAAAGCTTTTATTCCTGTTTCTTTGGGGAAAGATCCCCCCGGGCGACGTACAGATGCGAAAGTGGCACACTGAGGCTGGAGGTACAGCAAGAGACGCTTCGTAAGTGTTCCCGGCATTGGAGGCAGAGTGCTGCTGCACTGAGGCATGTGGACTGGAGTTGGTGGAAATAGGGAGAAGGGTGCTTGATGTCCCATAAACCTATTAATAGACAATGCACCTCCGGGAGAGATGGCACGCTCCACTGCCCTTCACTGAACTATTATAGACAAGTTGGTCCTTTGGGAAAAAGCAATTCTGAAGTAAAGCAGCAAATATCACAAGAAAAGAAGTGAAATAAAGAATAAAGTGTACCTTTTTAAGCCTGTTAAGACATCTGTGTCTTATGTATCTTGGTTTAAATTTAATTAACAGTTGACAAAAGTTTAATTAAATTTTGTAAATATATTCTAAAAGCATGTAGCGATATGACCATATTTTATTAAACAAAATCCACTATAATTTGTTTCAAAGTCAAAAATCAATCAAGGTTATCAGGCTCTTGACACAGTAAAAATAATTCTAAAATCAAACAAATAATGGTAAAAATATGCAAAGATTGAATATATATATATATATATATATATTTTTTTTTTTTAACCCAGTCTTATGAAGCTCTAAGAATTGCAACTTTTTATATTATGATATACTTTTATCTTTTTTTTTCCCCAAGCACAGCGGGTGAGTTAGATTGATGCATTTGCTTTAGTTCAAATGGACCTACTCTGGAGAAAAAATAAAATAATAAAAAAATGGTCCAGTAGCATCTGTCCTTTTCTCAGTGTGCACAGGAGCGTAAATGATTCATGTGGCCACATTGTTTGACTGTTTGCTAGTTTTATTTACATTGTTGCTGTTTTATTGTCACATGTATTTACTTGTTGTCTTATGATGTCAGGATGATTTTGGTATTCTATTCAAAATAATCAGTTAGTTGATTGCTACCCTTGTTTTATTTCATGTTTTTTTTTTGTTGTTGTTTTGTTTTTTTGTTGAGGTGGGATATTTCATTGATGCACTTTAACATCACAAGTTTCAGCTCATGCAATTTGACATTTAAAATTCAGTGAAGAACATTTACTTAAAATAATCAAGTAAATAAATTCATTTTATAACTAAAGGAATTATAAAGTATAAAACCAAATGTAGAACACTTATGTAGATCCTGAAATAAATATTTAAGAATATTTGATTCTCCTCATGCATTCCCTAAAAAAATCTCAGATGCTTTATAATTTAAAGATTGGGACGTTTGTTAACCAGCTGACTTATGCATATCACAGAAAAGTGTTTAATAATTGCTAGTTTTACTGAAAAAGAAAAAAAAAAAACAAACTTGTCAGTACAATTTTTAAGAAATCAAGCTGCATGCATTTTAACTCGTGCATCCCAGAATACACTTTGGCAAGTGCAGTCTACTGTATGTAGGTAAGCAAGGAAATAAAAAAAATAAAAAAAATAAATAAATCGAGAACTTCACAAGAGATGTTCATTGAACTAGTACAGTCAGTTCTGTAAAGTAATAGCAAGTGTTTAAAATAGTTAAAACAGATTTTGTGTGCAATGTTTATTGATGTTTTTACGGTATTATTCCTATCAGGTTGCATGCATTGAAATCTGTTGTAAGTCGAGTCTCTTGTGCGGTTTGTGTCTGGAGTGCTATTTCTGTGACACACTAAGTTGCACGACTATGTAAGGTGCTCCAGATAAGTCACTTTTAAGGTTCCATGACGGTTAGGAAGCTGCAGCGAGCCTCAAGTTCACACAGGTGTCCTAGCAGAGTAGATCATCGCAATAACTATGAGCATGCTCCATTAAAGCGATATTTCGTTATCTAATTCAGTGACATTCATACATTTTAAGTGTGGCTTAAGTGCGTCACTATATCTATAGCGCAGCAGCTAAACACAGAGACGTGTATGATGGAACTGGGACAAATTGACTGTTGTGAGAAAATAAGATTGAGCATGTTTTGAACGTGCGCTGCATGTGTTCGTTATCAGCACTGTGCAGATCGCTCACCGCCACTTGTACCTCACCCTGAGACAACAATCATCCTAGAAAGAGCAATGCAGCAACAGACTTCAGTATTCCAGAGAGGCTTTATTATCTTTTAAGTCAACACAGCGAAACATGAAGGGACATGAAATGTCCTTATCAAAGTGTCAAATGCATGAAACGTCAGTAATGTCCTGTGGCCACGATTTTATGAATAAAAGAAGAAATCTGAAAAATTCATTACCGCCAAGCAATTATGAAACACTTTAGAAAAACCTTCTACACAGGTCAGTTAAGTACAGTGTAAGGACTCACTATAGTATGTGCATTTGAAATGACAAAAAAGAACACGGAACAATGTAATGAAGTAACCTTTGTTGAGTGGCATCCCATGCTAGCAGTTATTAACAGATAAAAGGAAAGCTGTGTATGTGCCAGTTATGTAGGAAGACCATCAAAAAACATGCTTTTCAGCATTTATTAATAAAAGATTAGAACAGACCTCTTCATGATGGACCAGAAAGCCAAGGTGGTGGTCCCAGAAACACTTCATGACCGTTTATTTTTACAAGACATGTCAGCAGTTTTAAAATTAATTAATTTTTTTTTTTTTTTGTGATTATTGTCATAGCTGAAGGCCTATGTTAGGCACAATACATAATAAAAATATTAAGGACATAGATTTACATTAAAATGTTATTTTATTAAAGAGGTCATAACATGAAAAAATAAAATTTATGTATGTATGTATGTATGTATTTATTTATTTATTTTTTCTATATTTTGAGTCAATAAAGATTTTTTTTAATGCGACGTTCAGGTGCAGTCTTCAAAATGAGACATAGCCATTAACAGTATAGTCTTGCGTAGCCAGACCTTCAGACTGACGGCTGAAGGTCTGGAATCCATGGCAGCTTTCACTGGCCAAGGCCCGCCCATGAAGCCGTTTGACCGACATGTCAAACAACCAATCACAGTTCGTTTCATTCAGCGTCACGTTTCGGGGCATGTAAATGTCGCCACAATAACAGACCGGTGTATAAAACTCTCGGACGTATTTTAAAGATTCTATACCGTGAACTTTAAATATTTCACATACTTTTAAAAATCCAGCGTTTAGTTGACCCTGATAAGTGTTCGTCGTCACAGTTGTAAACACGACAACTTTCTTCTTTCGTGAGGGAGTTTGGCGCCACGACATCTTTGTTTCCAGGCGGAATAAAGAACATGACAAACACGTCTCCCGGAAATGCTGTATAACTCAACCAATCTGATGACGATTTCGAAACTCCTGAAGCGTTTCCACTTTTGTGTTCCAAATGCATCAGACGTTTAGGCAGCGGTCCATGGGCATGACGTCTGAGGAGGAGACTATTAACAGTATGTCTAGTTCTGTTATGAAACTCTATATGACACAGACTGATAGGTCCTTGATGCAATCTGCAAACTATGACATCATCACTACATGGCACAAGTTGATTGGTCTCTGTTGCATCTGTGTGTTTGCTGTAAGCAAGTCTTGCAGAGACCCTCCACCTCCCCCAGCTCCACCTATGGCGCTGTAGGCTAGTTTTTAACTGCACACCTAAATGCTCATGAAGAAGAGAGCTTGAGTGTTCGACCAAGTATGTAAGTGGTTAAATGTACTTGCACCTCAGCTTTTATGCTTTTATGACACAAGATTAACGTAAGCCCACTGTGAACACTCTTGTAATTCGCTTCAACCTTTTCGAACTATATGAACGATTATTTTAAGTTCGAGTGGTGTGTGTAAGAAACTGGAAGCAAGCAGAGTACGGCTGTTAAGCACACAGTGCCATCTGCTGTTAAACTAAGTTGAACATCGATTCAAGAGAGTATCGCATTGCATTCGGAAAATCACAGAATCATTACAGAATCATTTCTCGATCTGCGATGCATCAATTCTAATGCATCAGATCTAGTGTTTAGATCTGCAATGGATAATTTCATGTATGATGATTTGTGCATCAACAGAATGCCTTACATTGTCACAGCAGCTTTTCTGTGTTTGCTGTAGCAAGTCTCTGTACTTGTTCTGTAGCAGTAATAATAAACATCAGTGTCAATAACAGCAGCAGCATAGCAGCAGTGCTTCTCAAACCTGTCCTGCAGATCCCCCACCACTGCACATTTTGGATGTCTCCCTCTTGGTCACACCCAGTTCAAGTTTTGCAGTCTCTACTAATGAGCTCCAAAATGTGCAGTAGTGGGGGTCCACAGGACAGGTTTGAAAAACACTGCCATAGCAGCTCTATCGATCTATTTATTTATTTTTTTTCTCACATGGCCAGGAAGTTCTTTTGTTGAATTTACAATCACATTTTGTGTCTGTAGGACCGGAGCAGACTCTTTAGCGTTATAGAGTGAAATAAAAAATGTCACTTTTCTATTGCAAACTGACACTGGACAAAGGAAGTCCAAGCTTAATCTATTCTCAATTTCATCCTAGCTCTTGATTTGCTTAATATGGGTCTTCATAAACTAAGCCAACCTAAGTTATACGGAGCCATCTGTTCTGTGTATTCAGCCTGTCTGTACATCAGAGGCTATGACAGTCGTTGGGAATAATTAAATAGGAGAGAGCCACAGTGCTCCATCGCTTGTTAGATTCGGACTTTTACTATAGCAGGTGCAAATGAATTTCCGGCAACAGATGGTCATGAAGAAAACTGTCGATTATGAAGGCATCTCACGCATATTATTAGCTCACACTCGGTTTCCACACACATGATTTGACTATTGTACACATTGTGATTATAGAGCCATAAAACCATACATTTAACACTTCAGTTTTTAGCAAATAAATCACATGTATGGTGTGATTACAGTATGATGAACCGCATGTCTGTGTTTTGTTGTTATGTTGTCTGTATGAACAGGAAAAATGCTATTTTTTGTTACTACAGCGTCTTGTTGTTGACAAAGTATTTCATAGGTGAAAAAACTGTTATTGCAATTTCAATTTCCAGGCTTCAGAACTTAATAACTTTTTTTTATTATTAATAACATTTGCTTGTTGCATGAAAGTCTCTCACTCTGAACAGCTCATAAAAAATAGATTTCATATTTGAATAATTGGATTGGCTGAAAAGCATAAAATGTTGTGAAGCAAGATTCATGCTTTCTGTCGTAGGTATTTTGCATTCCTTAGAATACATCGATTAAACAATGCTTTTCCAAATAACGCATCCTTGACTGGATTTTCCTACATCACTGATGTGAAATTAAGCAGAATATTGCTTTTTCTTTTTTTTTTTTTTTTTAAGAATACAAAACCCTCACAGCTGTGCTCAAGCTAAATGTAGAGGAACCTTGTGCCTGTATTAATGACCTGATTAGTCATCATTATTGATCCTGAAAAAAATGCATGAACTCACCAAGAGGGGCTGAAAGGAAGAAATGTGTTCAATGGTCTGATGAATTGCCAATATGTGGCAGGCCTTTGGGCTTTAATAAGTTTATATCCTGCTGGTCTTTTAAGGTAAGCAAGTCTATTAATATATATATATGTTAGTGCTGTCAAACGATAGAAGATAAAAGTTTTTGTTCACATAGTATATGTGTGTATGCTGTGTATATTTATGATTTATATACTGTATACTGTATAAATACACCCATTTATATATTTAAGAAAAATATATTATGTTTAAATATTAAATATATTTATATATAATATAAATTATATGAATATAAATATATACATGTAAATACAAAATTTCAAAATATATACTGTATGTGTGTGTATTTATATATACATAATACGTATACACAGTACACACATATATATTATGTAAATAAAAACTTTTATTTTTGTTGGAATTCTGTGCAGACTATATATGGTGTTTGCTAAAGCATGTATCACCACTATTGCTCATACATAGGGTGCATGATTCGAATCATATGAATGACCATATCAGACTTTTTCTCTTGATTTATGTCAGTAAATTAGTTCAATAGCATCTTAATGTCACCTTTGCATATGCCCTGCAACTTTTCTCTTTCAGCGGCCAATGGCCGTGAAGTACCAGTGCAGTTTAATTGCTGGAAAATGGCTTCACAGCGGGCGCCAACCCTGCTGCTTTAGCTTCTGTTCCTGCGCTGCGTGGGTCAGCATACATAAGGACGGCGTCGATAAATCATCCCTCATTGCCCACCTCAACAGCACTGGGGTGGGTGAACAAGTTCAGGCAAGAGGCCAAAGAGTGCCAGTCATACCGCTGACAGACAACACCACCCTCCATGCCAGCATCATGTCTGAGCGCTAATTGAAAAATATATACTGTAAATTTATGCTAGTCATAAAAGTGGGGATTGCAAAAGTAACATGATTGGGTCTGGTATGTTGACAGTTAATAAGTATTTCAAGAACTTTAAAGTACGGTATCGAGCTCCTGTACTCTTTAAAATGTCCCGATACCAAACGCCTATACCACACAGCATGTAATAAGTGCCATATTCAGACAGAGAGACAGGACAACAGAACAACAGACAGCAGAATGGAGTTAGATTAAGGATGTCTAGGAAGTATATGTATGCAATGAATTTAATGGTAAACATTCAGTATTAACGCCTGTATAGCTGGTGTGCGCGAGCTGATAGGCTAAGCAAAGCACGCTGAGTGGACTGAGCGCGAGGCGGCGCATGTGCGAGCTCGTCGAGTGAATATCCCTTTTTCACAGACATCACTGGAAAGTTTGTAGTTCGGTCTGATATGTCAAAAACAAGTAAGTAAAACAATGCACAAGTTACTTAATGGTAGGGAGGGAGGGAGAGAAAGACATTGCTGTGGTTGATGTGTGATGTTTATTGATGTTCACTCACTTAGCACACACATCATTTGGCTTAAACTAAATGTAAATATAAGACATTGTTTTATAGGGGCATTCACAGTACAAATACGTGTGCATTGCGCTTTTTGCTTGCTTCATTATGAAGGCTGTCATTAAGGCCATTAAGGGTGGCCCGACAAAGTATTGATAGTTGTGCAAATATTGTTATCCTAACAGCTGTCTGAATAATTTTTGGTTGATTGTAATCCATTACATACCTTTCAAAGCTGACATTATCAATCTGATTTTTTTCTGACACAGTTTAACTCTGAGTTCGTGTCATATTTTATTACAATTTTCTAAACTATAGCGAATAAACTGTGATAATATGAGAAATGTTGAAGGTGTCTGAGTAGATTTTGGTTTGACTGTATCTATTTGATAACTGAAGTTAATCAATTTACATTATACATGCTCTTTTGGTTTCTGTACCCAATATTTAAAAAATGCACAAATGCAATGAAAATATTGGTATCGGTACTCGGTATCTGCAAGTACCAAAAATAAAAGTATCGGTATCGGGCGAGTACTGGAAAAAGTGGTATCGGTGCATCCCTACTTTAAAGTTTGAGATATCAGTTTTGTTATTAAAATGTATGTCTTAAAGGTGAAAAAAGTCATTTCTGTGGCATAGCGTCAACAAAATTTCAAACATAATGTTTTCATACAGGTTGCTGAACACTCCCTCTGTCTTTGGGTTAACTTGATTACTGTACTTAAGTACAAATCCTTCAAAATAGTACTTAAGTGCAATTTAAACTGACTACTTGTACGTTTAACTCGATTGCATTTCCGATTGAAACCAATACTTTATTCATTACGATTTTATTTCAACTTGAAAAGTACTCATTACATTTTTGCATTCTATTTTCTTCCATCTTAAGCACATTAAATCTGGTAAACGGAAGCTTAAATGTGTGTGCTTGATGTGCAAGAACCATTGATGTTTGTTTACAGCAACAATGTATGGCTTCAAAAGTTTGCCTTAAATCTGAGGAAGCATGCTAAGTTGTTATTCATTATTTTTTGCCTGTTTTGATATTGTCGTTACC
>JAFVLL020017356.1:0-19032 GCA_021397915.2 Tor tambroides
CTCATTGACTTAACTCATGTTTATAACCCTGATGTAAAAGTTCCCCAGTCACCAATGTGCCCTCAAGCAAAGCACTTAACCCCACGATGCTCTAGGGGCCCTGCAACTGCTGTAAGTGCACTTCAGTCACTGAGAATGAAAAGAGTCTGCTAAATGACATATAAACAATTAAAGAGAGGAACATCTTGTGTATTTATAGCTGTTGTTTTCTATTACATTCATGATCTGGTTCATTTTCAGTTGAAACAAACGCATGCCTTTAGTGGTTGAGCGATATTAATTTTTCAATGCCGGATGCCTACCAATAAAATGGAAGATATCAGCAATTTTCCAAAAATAGTTCGTATTTTATTGTACTTTATCTAGGGCTGTCAGTTTAATGCGTTAATTAATTATGAAAAAAATAACGTGATTAAAATATTTTAATGCAGTTGACGCACTGGCCCCGGCCCCAGACCTGACCCTCATCTTATAGTTCATACAGTTGACTGTTGACAAATATGATGCAGGGCAACAACTCCATAAATGCAGTTATGCTCCTAAAATGCAAGATATTGGGGCAAAAAAGCTCCTGTATGAGTTTTTGCCTCATATTAATGTCATATGATAAAGGGATATCACATGAGCAGCGAGAGCATAGGCCTATCACATGAATGCTGTTTTGTCATGAATATCATGAGTTTAAATGTGATTCTATACCACAGTTCAGTAAAAGTAGTTAATATTGTGTTATATTTTAAACACAATATTGTCTGTTTTGTATAACCTTTATTTGTATTACCTTAATTACCTAAAATATTACCTTTAAAGCCACTGCAGAACTGTAACGCATGGTTTACTTCATTCCTGAATGAATCAGCAGTTTGAACAAATGAATGAATGAATGACGTATGAAGAGATTTTACCTGCTGGCACCTGCTGGCAGTTTTAGTTTCTTATTTAGAGTATCATTTCATAAGAAAAAAAAAAAAAAGACTGAAAAAGAAGACTATTGGTAACTAAGCTGTTTTGGACTTCCACTGTATGAACAAAAAATACTGAGATGTTTCTCAAATTATCTTCTTTTGTGTTCCATAGTTTATGTTAGGCTAATTGTAGCCTAAAACTTTATGTGTAATGAATTTTGTTTAATCAAATAAAATGTTGCTTTCTAAAGCTACTATTTGTAATGTCTACTTGATACTTTCTCATTTAACACAATAATGGCTTTAAATGACCTTTTGTGGGTAATTTCACAGCCAAATTTAATTTGTGATTAATTAGATTAATTAATCGACACCATGTAATTAATTAGATTAAAAATTTGAATCGACTAAAAGCCCTAGTTTTAAAATGTAATTTATTCATGTGATGGCAGCTGAATTTTCAGCAGATATTACTCCAGACTTTAGTGTCACATGATCCTTCAGAAATCATTCGAATATGCAGGATTTGTGCTTATTATTATCAATTATAACTGATGTTCAAATTTAAATGATGATGATGATGATGATGATGATGATGAGGAGGAGGAGGAGGAGGATTATTATTATTATTATTATTATTATTAAATATTCATTGTTGAAAATAATGTTGCTGCTTTGTTCCTTGACAAATAATTCAAATATGCTTATTTTGTACTTATTATTAGAAATTACTGATTATTATTATGCTATTTATTATTATCATTATTCAATATTCATTATTGAAAATGCTGCTTTGATCCTTGAGAAATCATTCTCATATGCAGATTTTCTACTTAGTATTATCAATTATTACTGATGTTCAAATGTCAATGATTAATCTTATCATGCAATGTTTATTATTATTATTATTATTATTATTATTATACCGTGGGTAAAAAAATGATATTAAATAAATAAATAATTGAATACATGCATACATATATACATACATACATACATACATGCATCAACATCCTTGCTGAATAAAAGTATTAATTTCTTAAAACATAAACCTCATTCCAAACTATGGTCGTGTATCATGGTTTCCACAAAAATGTTGATAAAAATAAGAAATGTTTCTTGAGCAGCAGCAAATCATCATGTTGGAATGATTTCTGAAAGATCAAGTGACACTGAAGGTTTTTTTATTATTATTATTATTATATAGTGCTATTGTACACAAACATACTCATTTCACACCTTATTCTTCAAAACTTTCTAAGTTATGGTGGAGGCCATGAGGTCATGTGACTCTCTTGTCTGTCAATGCCAACCTCATTCAGACCCCCGTCACGACTGCAATAAGACGTGTCAATCACATGGCAGCCACACATACTCTTATAATTAATTGCACTGTGTTTTGAGAATACAGCACATACATTTCACAGAGTCAAGGCAACATTTTGTTAACATTCATTAATTATACTTAGCAAAGTTAGTGCGTTTTTATATTGTTCTTTTTAATTGTCGATATACTTTAAGGACTGGGCTTCTATTTCTTTAGACTGTCAGATTGTCTTTGGACCTTTGTTCTACTGTAATTAGACCGACTCTAATTAAGCCAACCAGTTTTCTCAGAGAGGTCCATTTTCTTTGATGGATTACCAAAAATAAGAAAACACCTGTATTAATGTCCAAACAAAGGATAACAAAACTGTTATCACCCGCGCCCCTTTGCTGTATTGATCGCTTAATTGCAGTGTCTTGGTTAAAACATGGATCAATGTTGAGAAGAGCAACAAGACCAGAGCACAAGCACTGAATTAATCATTCAAAATAATGTGCAAGCACTTTAAGACCTGTCCACAGGCATCAACCTCCTCTCAATGCAAGTGAGATAGAGAGCAGGAGCAGAGATGAGATTTCCACAAGGGGACAAATGGAGAGCTGGTTTAGAAACACGGCCTGTCACTGACCGTTCAGACTCTACATTCCCACAATCCCTGCTAAATGCCATAAGGGCAACAAACTCAAGACGTGTTTGATAACGCATGCCTTTTTAATGTGCCAAATGTCATAAAATATTCTCCTCATTGTTTGCTTATAGGTCTATTTGTGCTTGATGAAAAGAGACTGGACATATTTTAAGATTGCTTTGATGGCCATTTTATGGTTACTTCATTAACATGTCACTGACAAACATTCATTGTTTTTTTTTTTTTTGGAAAATTTGAATTGTACTGAAACTTTGATTTACAAAGAGGGGTCCTGAAAAAAAAAAGTTTGTTTTTTGTTCACAAGTAAGTAAGTAAGTAAGTAAATAAATTAATAATACTGTATATGGCAAAATTAAATTTAATCCTGTATTTCTATTTTTTGTAAGCATTTATAAGACCAACTTTAGTTGACCTCCAACAATCCATTATGACATTAAAGCCCTAATAAGTTTCATAACCTGGACTCTTCCAAAGACACGTCTTTTAAGTTGAAGTGGAAACAGATGGTTGCGAGTCTCCGTTTAGATCTGATCTTTGTTCTCTTTTAATTGAACCGCTACATCACAGGCCTCTGTGAAATCTGTTTTTGAGTATTAACCCACTCCACCTGATCAATCAGGAATTTCTTGTTTGTTTATTAAATGGAACATGTTTTTCTTGGACATGTGCCATGAACCAGGGACTAATTGTTCTGAAGCATATTAATTAAAGAAAAAAGGAGGTAGATATTTTGCAGCAAGTGTTATGATAATCAGTTAGAGAGTACAATACCAAATGTGGACTCCACTTGTTAAAGGCATATGGTAAAATGCTTGTGGTTGGATGTGTATGTAAAAGTATATTGTGTCTATGATATACTTTTATATGACAAACAAAATCTATTTTATTTATTTTTATTTTATCTAGACAAATGGTGATACTTTGAAAAGGAGATAAGGTACAGACACCTGTCATATCACCATATCACCAATCTGACTGGTGATATGACAGGTGTCTGTACCTTAAAGGCAGATTTATGGAGCAAGTTATGTTCGTCCACAGAGACAAGCATCAAACAGAGCATCTCTAACTCATGTTAATGGAGCAGTAATAATGACAGGTGCAGTTGTCTCTCTTATAAAAGCATAACAAGTCACACTAGTATATTTCTTAATTGCGACTCGGTAATGATGATATGGCAAATTCTCCAGAGCATAGGGATGTACAAAATTCATTGTAAGAGTTAATGATCTGCTTTACATTCAGATGCGGTGGAATTCAGATGTTGGCAGTGCCTGGGGAGGGGTTTGTGATGCCCAGACTGGTTGAGGGATTCTCTGGTTTGGTGGTGGCAGGAGGAAGGGAAGTGGACTGATTGGGGACAGAGCAGGGAGGCGGAGGGCAAGGTCCTCTTTAGTGAAGAGAATTGCTTTGACCAACCGAGCTTGGCAGAGGATCACCTTTCTCACCCCAGTCAAGAGGAACTTTAAATGAAGATGACTGGGTGGGGAGTGGAGAGTGAAACTAAACAAGGCCTTGAAACTGAGGGCAGAATTTACCAAACTTCTGCACACAACTGTATCCAATTCACTAACCACTAGCAATCCATCTGAACCAGGTACTAAATGCACCAAAAATTTATAAATGAAACCACTGTCATCCATTTTAGAAAAACACACTTCCTTTCTATGTACAATAGGCTCTTTATAGATTGTGCTTATTCCCAAAACTGAGTGCTATTTGCATGCTGCTGTTTACGGCAAAAGTAAGGGCTTTTGTTAACATATTGATCAAATGAATAGGAAGAGCAAACTGCTAACATTTTTCCAGCAATGTGGCTGGAATATAGCACTAAAATACACTGACTGATTTTGCTGCACTACTGATTCAGCACCACCACAACAGCACAACCAGTATAGTCCAATTACAGAACAAATAAGGCGTTTCCCAAATTAATGACTTCTATATGCGTTTTTCTTTCTTTTTTTAGTCAATCAAAAAATGTACAGTGTAGTCTGAATCCTGGAAAAACAAAACAACAGTCTTGAGTTGATCAAAAACAAAGTGCAGTCAATGTATTCCGATTTCTGAAATAATGGCTGCAATCGGTTATTTTTAATAAATCAGATATACACAGCACAAAAAGCCTACTCTGATTCTCAAATGAATGACTTTCATGAGGCAATTCTTCAGTGGATCAGAAACATACAGCACAAACAGTCTATTCTGATTCCTAAAATGATGAATGTATTCAGAGTTATAATGAATCAGAAACATATAGTGCAAACAGTGCAGTCCAATTCCCAAATGAATGACTCTCATGTGCTGGTTATTTTTAGTCAATCAAAAAAATGTACAGTGCAACCAGTGTAGTCTGAATCCTGAAAGAACATGATTGACTCTTATGCGCCAGATCTTTCTAGTGAATCAAAAACATTCAGCGCGAACTCTAGTCTGATTCCCAAATGAATGTCTTTCATGAGGCAATTCTTCAGTGGATCAAATACATACAGCGCAAACAGTCTATTCTAATTCCTAAAATAATGAATGTAATTAGTGCCTTTTAATGAACCAGAAACATACAGTGCAAACAGTGTAGTGCAATTCCCAAATGAAAGACTCTTATGTGCTGCTTATTTTTAGTGAATCAAAACTTAAAGCACGAGTAGTCTAGTCCAATTCCCAAATTGAATAAGGCTTCTATTTAGCAAATTAAAAAACACTTTCACCGGTGCGTTGTCCTACTCTTATGACCTGACAATTTATAAGTGAATCGAACACATACAGTAAAGCTTAAATCAGTTTACTTACTAATGGGTTGTTCATGAAAAGAAATGCTTTGTGTTAAGATAAACATTTGTGTAAGCATTAACTGTTTTACATTATTTATTATACATTATGTTTCTTATTTTGCAAGTATTTATTCAATAAAAGTACTAGATGCATCGTTAATGGAGCTGTTCATTTATAATGAATAAGGGAATTATGAACCCCTTGTCAGTATTAAGATCAATGGAAGTAAAATGTCTTGATCTAGCAGTCTCACTACCACGTCATCCACCTCTTTCTCGGTTTCTTATGACTCAGCACTGTCTCTGTCATGTCCGCCGTCAGCAGATGCTGAAAGGGGGGCGTCTGCATGTGTTCCCAGCATATGGGGCAATATGAGTGGCACAGAAAGATCCTGCTCTGGCACTGCTGTCCCGTGTAAAAACTCTGCCAGACATACTGGATGTCCCCTCAGAATAGATGCCAAGGTACATTTGTAATAGGATGGATCGTCTAGACGTAACCCAATCCTGTCTTGGAAGTGATGTGATGTAAGTGACTTTGGCGCTAAATGACAAGTAACCAGGTCACCAAATAAACAGGCTGTTGTGTAGAAACAAATTATGACTTTGCATAATCATAAATTGTCAAAATGATTCTCAGATTAAGTAAACTGTTGTTGATTAATTAAAACATGTTGTTTTCTGACTTTCTGTGGAACATAATACAAGATATTCTGAATTCAGTCATTTAGTCATTCATTAACTTTCAGAAACACAAGTACAACAAGGAAAATAATTGGATTTTTATGCTGAACTGCAAGCATAGCAGGTGATCTGTTTTTTTTTTGTTTTTTTTTTACCCTCTTCCCAGCATGCAATAGGGTATGAATAATTAATATGATTTCTGCTTGCCAGTTTTATTTACATTGTTATTGAATTTGTTGTCGTGTTTAATAACTTATTGTCTTGTTGAGGTCTGCGTGTAAGGTTTTTCAAGGGTATTTTTGTCTCATGAGTATTCATGTGTTATTGTTAATAGTTTAAGACAGCAAACACTTTTCTTATCATGATATAAATGGTACATTTCTCATAGAAACATGAGATGAAGTGCATAACATTAATACATAATATAACAAATAAAACCACTTTAAAATATTTAACAACTAGCATTAAGCTCTACTTTCAGTTGAAATAACTTTAGAATTCTTATTAATAACTGGCTTACATAGGAACCAGTGGCAGCATGTTTTTCCTCCAATAATGATAAGAGAAAGTTATGGGAAAAATAATTTTCTGTCACTTTTGTATGTTGTATGAATTAAATCACTGATTCACCACACATTTAAATAATTAAATTTCATTAATATGTTCTTGTTCCACATTGCTAGCACTTCACACACATTATTATTAATGAAGGGGACTATACCACAGAACGGCCCATGAAAAATACATCCACGCTCAATGTTGATTTTTTTTTTTTTTTCTTTTCCTGTACAAACTGCAGGGCGAAGGCAAATCCAACATGTCACCTTATTCTACACACACATGCATAATTCTACGTTCAATTCGAGGCCATCTGACAATGCATGGTATAAATCAAAGTGAATAAGTGCATGGGGAAAGAGCAACGTAACAGTAAGTGAGGCAGGGCTTGTTTGTCTGCAATAAATACCGTTTCATCATCTCCCATCTCTCCAGAGACAAGTGCTAACAGAAAGAGTCACAAAAGACCCTCAGGAATATCTTTCTCTCTCTTCTCCAGACAGATCTGCTGTAGTGGAAATGCAGTAGTAAACATATAGGACCAACTGCAAAGGGAGAGGAGCGCACAAGTGGACACATACAGATGCACACACACAATGCGCTGAGGGAGCTCAAGCACATGGCCTACATTCTGCTGAAGAAAGCTGGACACTTGACAAAAATTTGACCTAATTTAAACTATAATTAAATTAAAATGTGGTTGTGTGTTTTGGAGTAAATGACAAGATACAACAAAGTCGTGAACACTAGAGTTAAAGTTTAAGTTGAAGAGGAGCTGGGAAGGTCCAAAACCTAAAATCTCAAAAAAAAAAAAAAAAAAAAAAAAAAGGTTCACTAAGCCCTCGTCTAGCGATCCAATCCCAATGCTCCAATCTGTATGCTTTCTGAGAGGTCTACCTCCATTGTTTTAAGAAGTTGTGTTTGGTTTCAGTTTTAAAAGGAACATGCAGGAAAGAGAATATAAAGTGTGGGACTTAAGTGATGTTAAAAGAGTTATTAAGAGCAATAAGCCAATAATTCTTACAATAAGTAAGAAAGGATCTTACTCTCGTTAACTGTGTGTACACATACACAAGGAATTACAGTATTTCAAAATATCTGTCCAGTGTTCATGCAAACATAATCTGAATTTCTTAAATGAAAGTTTGGTTAACTGTTGGGGAAAAACATTTGATGTGTAACATGCAGTGATTTTTACATTTGATTATTTGTTTTTTCTTGAATGATTCTGTTTAGATTTAAAATAAAGAAAGTAAAGCACTATTAATTTAATTTGTTTCTTTTATTTGACTACTGTTGTACTATTTGCATTTTTGTTCTTGTTTTTTAATAACAAAGATAAAATAAAATATGATTAATATAGTAGCTGCACTGTAAAGAACTGGAGAAAAAAAAAAGTATTGTGATGCATCGAGAATCGTTTTTATAGTCGAATTGTTACTCTCTGAATCGTAATCGAATCATGAGGCAAGTGAAGATTCACACCACTTGTCGCAATAGCGTTTTCTGTGATTGGCCAAACCACCCCATGCATTGTGGTATAAGGTGCGTTCGACTTGAAGCACGGCTACAGACGGCGATCAACGAGAGTAGCCGCTTGCAGTCAGGGGAGGAGTTGAAAACGGACACTTCAAGCCGGACACTTTCTGCTCCCGTTAGTGACGCTCACGCGGTGTTTGCATACTCTATCACAGGTGAAGTGAATAAAATACAATATTTGTCAAATAAACAGACATTTCAGAAACATTTTCATGAGCAACAGAAACACTTTTTATATACTGCTTAATACAGGGCCACCTGTTCAAGAATGAAGTTCAACATAAACATACTATATAAATACCAATAAAGTGGGGGTATATTTGCTTTTATCAGTGTTTTTTATTAAATGTGTCTCAATATAACATTGCGACTATACAGTAAAAAAGCTTTTACTGTTCTAAAAACAGATTTGTGAGCAGTATTGGAATTGAAGATGTTAGAAACACACGTCATTGTTGTCATGTGGTGAGTTTGGCCAATCGTGAAATAGCTGTGTCGTCATCAGCGCTCCCGCAGTCGCTCTGGAGAAATTGCGCCGGCTGAGTCAGCCGGCTGCTCTCGAAACGCTATCGCGGTACTTTGATGCCACACGTGACAGTGACGTGGCGTCGGCGCCGGTTCAAGTCGGACTAAATTTCTAACCGGCATGCACTGCTTCAAGTCAGCTACCGATCGGTCTGCTAAGTGCTGCATGAAGTCGAACGCACCTATAGATACAGAAGTGGTCAGAATTGTTGGTACCCTTGGTAAATATAATCAAAGAAGGTTGTGAAAATTAATCTGCATTGTTAATCCTTTTGATCTTTTATTTTAAAAAATTCACAAAAATCTAACCTTTCACTGGAGAATAAGAATTTAAAATGGGAGGAAATATCATTATGAAATAAATGTTTTTCTCTAATACACATTGGCCACAATTAACAGCACGCTTTTATTCAATACTTTTTGAAACCTCCATTTGCCAGTTTAACAGCTCTAAATTTTCTCTTATAATGTCTGATGAGGTTAGAGAACATCTGACAAGAGATCAGAGACCATTCCTTCATCCAGAATCACTCCAGATCCTTCAGATTCCCAGCTCCATGACGGTGCTTCTTCTCACTCATTTTCTACAGGGTTCAGGTCAGAGGACTGGAATGGCCATAGCAGAAGCTTGGTTTTGTGCTCAGTGACCCATTTTTGTGTTGTTTTTGAGGTTTGTGTTTGGATTATTGTCCGGTTGGAAGATCCAAACATGGCCCATTATAAGATTTCTAACAGAGTCAGTCACTTATTGATTTTTTATCTGTTGGTATTTGATAGAATCCATGATGCCATGTGTCTAAACAAGATGTCCAGGACCTCCAGCAGAAATATAGGCCCACAACATTAAAAATACAGCAGTATATTTCATTGTACACATGGGGTACTTTTTATCCCTGTGTTCACCAAACCCATCTTGAGTGTTTGCTGCTAAAAAGCTCATTTTTTAGTTTCATCTGACCATAGAAGCCAGTGCCATTTGAAGTTCCAGTCGTGTCTGATAACTGAATATGCTGGAGTTTGGTTTTTGATGAGCTAGGAGAATTTTTCTTGAAATCCTCCTCAACAACATGTGGTGATGTAGGGGCTGTTTCACAATTTATTTTTAAGGTTTTCTGCCCCGAGACTCAACTATTTTCTTCAATTCTCCAGCTGCGGTCCTTGGAGAGTCTTTAGCCACTCAAACTCTCCTCCTCACCGTGCATTAGGATGATATAGACACATGTCCTCTTCCAGGCAGTTTCGTAACATTTTATGTTGATTGGAAATTCTTAATTATTGCCCTGATGGTGGAAATGGGAATTTTCACTGCTCTAGCTCTTTTCTTAAAGCCACTTCACTAATTTGTGAAGCTCAGTTATCTTTTGCTGGACATCAGAAATATATTCTTTGGCTTTTCTCATTGTGATGGATGATTAAGGGAATTTGGACTTTGTTTTTCCTATTTATATTTCTGTGAAACAGGAAGCCATGGCTGGATAATTTCATGTTCATAATCACCCTGGAGTGCTCAAAATTGTAAATATGAGTGGGAATACACTTCAGAGATATTTTACTCATAAGAATTTCTAGGGGTACCAATAATTGTGTCCAACGTGTATTTGAGAAAAACATTATTTCAAAATGAGATTTTCCCCCATTTTCAATTGTTTTAGTTCATTGAAAGGTTAAATGTTTGTGATTTTTTTTTTTTTTTTTTTTTAAATAAAAGCTCAAAAGGATTAATAATGCAGGTTTATTTTCAGAGCCTTCTTTGATCATATTTACCAAGGGTGCCAACAATTCTGACCACGTCTGTATATTTTTCCGATAGATTGGTGTGTGCTGAATGTGGTGGTAGAGATTTTGAGGTAAGATTGCTATAGGTGATTTTGTTTTGGAACCTTTAGAAAGCTAGATTTTTCTCAAAATTGACTTTGCTGACTCTATCAACTTCAAACAGGTGTAGCTCAGTCATTTTTTTTGTCTGATTCCAACAAATCATACATAATTTTGAAGTTTTTTTTTTTTTTGAACATTTACTCATTGTGACTCATTTTGCCCACATGGGTCACATTTGTACACTTAAGGTACTAATATGTACTTTTAAAGTACTATTATGTACTTTTAAAGTATTATATGTACCTTTCAGGCATAAGTAAGGTACAAAGATAAACTTTTTAGGTTTTGTGCCTGTGACATATTTGTACTTTTTTTTTTTTTTTGCTGAGAGTGTATAATTGTTTCCGCATTTGAGAATAAAACAAGCAATTGTGACTTAATTTAACTAATTTGCAAACATTCTTACAATCTGTGGTTTTATTTCTTGTGACTGACTTTATTTAGATTCTTACACATTCTCAAAAATGATGAACATTTTACAATGTTACTTTTTTATCTCACAAAATTTCGATTTCATTTATTTTATCTTAAAATGACCAGTTGTCTTTTTCTCTGTATGCATTTACACAGAAATTACAGAGCATATTTAAGCTTAAGCAACCATAATTTTCTTAAACATTTTGAGTAAAAACAAAAGACAGATTAAATGAATTATGCTCATAAAGAGTGTTGCTTCAAGGTCCTTTATTTGTAAACACCTTCATTTGGTAATATAATATGTTATACACCTGAGAATATATATATATATATATATATATATATATATATATATATATATATGGCAGGATATGTCTGAGCACGTATCATCTGTTGCTTGATTGCATTCAGAACTGCCACAGTCACTTTGCTGCCTCCAGAGAACTTGCCTCTCAGTAAGCGGTAATACACATGATAGAATAGTAGCGAGAAGGAAAGAAAAGAGAAGACTGAATATCATTTGTCTTCTATGTTGTTCCTCTGGTGAAAAGAGCTCATAGGTGAGGGGGCAACTGTCCTGAAAACAGTGCAGGCTAATGGCAGTCTAAGGTGAGGCACAAAATGGTGTTAATACCAGTTATTCATCTCCCTGCTATTGTGAGAGCACTTACGCTACAAGATCATCAAATGAGTTGAGGTGGAAAATTACACTTCAGATAAAGATAAACCTGTCACACAATATAGCAGCCTCTAAACATCTCACTGCAGGGGCATCAGTTGCCCGGCTGGAGACACAACAACCTGGCTTTGTATTATGAAATCTATACTGTAAAGGATGAAATGTTCATATAACTTTAACATAGGAATACAACAGCAAGGATTTTTATTTTCATCTACCTAATTATTTTACACATCTTGGCTAAACTTAAAATTTGTGAAAAGTAGCATATATATATATATATATATATATATATATATATATATATATATATATATATTGTGTGTGTGTGTGTATCATAAGTCAATTTTAAAGTTATATGCAAATTGTTCAAATTATTTACATGGTTTATGTTATTCTGTGTGTGTATTGTGTGTGTGTGTATATATATATATATATATATATATATAGTAAGTCAATTTAAAAGTTCTATGCAAATTTTTCAAATTATTTGCATGGTTTTAATGTTCTTCAGCTCAAATTTTTAAAACTTATTTTAAAACTCATATATTATAATTATTTAGTAATGTTTTAAACTAATGACTTGAAAAGACTCTGCAAGGTTCAGAAAACCAAATGTGCCAAAATTGATTAAAAAAAAGTGTAAAACAGACACAATAATGCAAGCATATTAATTATTTATGCCCCACACACAGCACGCTGGGAAGAGGATGAATGGGACTGAAACACTTTTTAGGTCTTTTTGTTCATTTAAAAAATGAAATAATTTAATTCAGCTGCTGTGCTTCTTGCTCTGAGAAATATGAGCATACCACAAGAGAAATGGAAATCTTTCTTTTGTTAGCCCACTATAATCAAATACATATTTCCTTGTTTTTTTTTTTCTTTTGCCGTTATTTATTTAAAATTAAATAATACAGTGTAGCAAAACAAGGTACCAAAGCAACAGTTCACATATTTTTTCTTTTGTTTATAAAGCATGCTTTTAACATAATGGGAATTACCACTGAAAACCATGCTGAGAGCTGAGTGCAAGAAAAAAAAGCTGCCACAGTGGTATCCATTTTGTTAACGGTGCTTTACCAGGCACTTCTGTCCTCTCAGATAAGGGCACCATTCCTTCTGCCGCAGACTGGATACTGGGTGCCACACGCTGAAAGGAAACAGACAGACATGCAGTGGCCTGCTCTCGGACCCGCTACCCTGAGGGGAGAACGGGCTTAATTGTAACATGAAAGGGGTGCCACTCTGGTCTAGTATGACAGCACAACTATAAATAACCACATGAGTGTAATAACTGGGATGGTGGTGCTGCCGGCTTTATGGAGTAAAAAGCCCACAAACTCAGAATGCTCCAGAACTCTGCGTGACCCCAGCTAGCTTTATTTTAGCTTTCGGTAGAGACGTGTTCCTCAGCATTCATTGGTTAGATGCTGATACACATTAAAGGGATCAATCAGGCTGTGTGATGGTGCACAGCCAGCCAAAACTACTTTTCATGCACCGATTCATTTTCAACAAAGAGTTCTTTTATACAACAGCCTGCTGTTTCAATGTGGAACAAACAGCAGTGGAAATGTTGATATTGTCAGCTGGAGTTGTGCCTCGTTTATGTTCCATTTTGATTTTTTTTTTTTTTTTTAAAGACTGAAAGTGTTTAAATTGAGTTCTCTTTTCTGTTTGTTATATCAAATAAATAGGTTTTGCTTCAGTATATCAAATAAAATCACATTCAAAACATTAACACAGAACCCTGCTCAACCAATAATACATACTAAAACTTAAAAAGCTAAATACATTCTGTTTCTCTATATGTTCTTGTATGGATGGTTGTAACATTTTCTTTTATAATGTCTGTAGCTTTTTTCACCTGAAACTTTCACATAATTTCCACACATTTAACTGCTCCACATTAAAATTGCATTAAGATCTACAATAAATAAATAAATAAATAAAAATTAAATTGTGATAATTAATAAATAAATAAATACATAAATACATAGCCTAAATAAATAAATGCATAAACAAAACAAAACAAACAAACAAAAACAATCTGAGCTGAAAAGCAGGTACACTGTTCAAAAGTTTGTGGTCTGTAATTTTTTTTTTAATGTTTTTGGAAGGAGGCTGTAATATTGTAAAATATTACTGCAATTTAAAATGAACTTTAAAAAAAAATACAATTTGTATTTCAACGTATTTAAAAATGTCATTTATCCCTGTAACTTACAAAGCTAGATTTTCGGCAACTTTTTTTCTTCTTTTTTTTCTTGCAATTTGACACATACATTTTATTTTCAGGATTTTTTGACAAATAAAGATTACTTATAGTGTTACAGTCTCTAGTGTTACAGAATTTAACATATTTTGCAGAATAAAACATAAATAAAAAATAAATAAATAAATAAAATCGTACAGACCCCAAACTTTTAGATAATAGTGCATGTTAAAATACACACTGTGAGCTGTAATGGCATTGCATAGCATCCAGACACTGCTGTCACCACTGCACTCTCACTTCCTGTCAGGCTAATGGGCCGCAGGGCGTCCATGGATAAAGAGGTTTCAACGCATGTTTAACAGAGCAGATCTAGTAGAAATCAAAGTCAGCATTTTTTGCTCTCTTTCACCAGTTTTCCCCCCAGGTTTCTCCTCTTCCTCCTCCTCTTCCTCACATGTGTAACTATAGGATAGACTAATGCAGCTCTCTGCTGAGATGAAAGCTCCATTGCTTGGCACCTTTAAAGTCCTCTTCTCCATTCCTCCCTTCCTTTCTACCCATTGCTACTTCCATCTTTTCCTCCCTCCCTTCATCTCCGCATTGTTTATATAAGATTTGTTAGGTTGATAGGAGTCTCTGGGCAATCGCTCAGACTATGAAAGTTTCATTTTTCTAGGCCTCATACATCAAATGGAGATGTGCTTTGTCTTTCTTCGACAGAAACAAAAGAGACACTGCAGGCAATGGCATATTTATTTTTTAAAATAAATTTCCCTTCTAGAGGAAGAGTAGACAACACGGATAAGGCAACGTTTCCCCCTTCCCCCCCATATAAGACTGGGATATGCCAGCAGCACAGATAAATTCAGCTCCTAAGGCGGAATTAAATCTGTCTGTCCAGAGGGATCGCTCCTGTTGGGAATGTCCCTTTCCTTTTTTCTTTTAAACCTCATGATCAGCAAAGCTTCACTAAAATGACCCTGAGGTACCTTGGCGTGATTCACACACTAAAACATGTTCGCCCATCATGTAAAAGATTTTGTGATGTTTCAGCATCAAAGGAAAATGCCCACATGACTATGAAACATCTCCTAGAATTTGTAAACACATAAAAATGATGAGAGGCAAAATGCTTCTGTAAGGGAGATTTGAACAAATGCATACTTTATGCAACCAATTCATACTGTAATATTTCCTCTAAAGACTGTGTTGTGCAAATATGAGTTGTTAGTAAATCTTACCAGCGCCATTACATGCCAGAATGTTTACTGATTGTTTGATATCATTAAAAGATAATGTATGCTGCTGACAACAAATATGACAAGGAACAGATCGATGCAGGATATCAAAAAGGTTTTTAGAAAAAGACAAATTGGAAATTATAATTTAAAATATATAGTTCCAAACAAAGATTTGCAACACAGTATTTCTTTTTGAACAAATCGGTTGAGTAAATGATTCAATGATTACTCATAAAAACAGTCACTTCTTTCTATTCAAATAATCAGTCCAGTCATTTAGTGACTGAATCATAATGACAGTCTCTTGATGCCATCTACTGGCATAATAATAAAAGTTGTATGATGTTGAACCTTCGCGGGTCTAAGACTAATATATCAAGACTTAAGACTAAAGTATTGCATAAGCAGACTAGTATCGCATAAGCTAGTCTGCTCTATAACATATACAACACACTTTCTGTTAACAGATTTGCTCACGTTAGATTTCTCAGAGAATATAAAGCTTTATCAGGAAAAGCTTTCAAATACTTATCGCACCATAATCCGGATTTTTCATGTGTGTGTTAATCGTGTACTATTAATAATTTTAATAATGAATTGGTGCAATACTGTGTTGTAATCTGTGGCGCAGTGGGTGGTGTAGGATCATGGGTTATGGAATAGGTCCCAGTGGGAGAGGGTGGATTTATCAGGGAGCCACATGCTAATTCTCTGCTATGGTGGCATCCACTGACTAATGAATAAGGGCAGGCACTATATACTACAGGCACAGGCAATATAACTGGCCACATTGGCTGTAATCTCTTCATTACACATCTCACTTATCAAACGACAAGCGATGGGTAATTTAATGGCCCCAGAATCAGCTTTCTGCCAAATGAGAGAAAGAGAATTGAGGATGCTCAGTGAAACAGAATATCTGCAGGCTAAATGAATATACAGTGGAGTCCAAAAGTCTGAGAACACTAGTGAAAAAATGCTCCTATTTTGCATTTTTCCTAAATTAATACTTTAAATTAATAATATTCTAAACACTTTTCATTACAAATTATGTTATAAGCAACAATTTGAATGAAATAAACAAGAATTTCAGAATGTCTTAATATTTGGTTTGCCTTTTTTTTTTTTTTGGCTTTCCACTCAAGCTACATGCAGTAAATATATAAATAATGAGAAGATTCTTTATGTGTTTGAAACAAGTCTCTTATTCTCAACAAAGGCTGCATTTATTTGATCAAAAATGCTGTAAAACAACAATGCTGTGAACTATCATTTCCATTTAAAAAATATATATTATTCAATTTATAATATATTTTAAAATGTAATTTATTCCAGTAAACAAAGCTGAATTTTCATCAGCCATTATTCCAGTCTTCACAAGATCACATGATCCTTTTGATTAAATTCACATGAGGTTTTGATTAATTTTCCTTTCTTAAATTTATTTTATTTTATTTTTCTCTCTATGTAATATCACACTGTTGGACTCTTAAATAGCTCTTAGTCTTATATTATGTAACCATTAAGATTTCCAGTGCACTTAAAATGACAGTTAGTCTGCTGGGATGAAATTAATCATTGCTAAACAACCCATATACTGATGTGCATTTTAAATAATGTACTAGGTAGTTAATTTAATGACATATTATTACTCTTATTTAAAAAGCTAGTTATTGTGATTCCTCTGGATAATGTTTGTAATGATCGACAAACCATTTTAGCCTGTTGTAAACTCCTATGAGGTTTATATCATTCTGTTTAGCCTGTGTGGCCAAAATTAATTACCAGCTTGTATTATTCCGAGTAACACAGACTCACTAGTGGAAAGACACTGTGTTCGCAAGGTTAATTTGTGAGGTATCTTGCATTTGTATGTTGTCATTAGATTAAGCCCTCTGAAGACTTATTCTAAGCATCTCAGGGATTTCCCTCCATCCTGCCTCAGAGAGGTGTGATATGCAGGTGGTGAGCGCAGCTCACTTCAGCGACCAACCCTCGAGAAGAAGCCCACATCGCTCTCCTGAGTAATTACCCAGCAGCGCTAGAGCGAATAGACTAGGAAACAACAGGCCGGTGCTAAATGTTCATTACAGCAATCACTTCAGAGGAGCGCGACACTTAGCAACTGCACAGACTCCACCAGAAACACTTAACAAAAAACAGGCATCCAATTATAACACCATCCTCAACGAACTGAGCCTCATCCACTTAAAGGTGAAGCTCATGCTAAGAGTCTGAGCGGGAACAGGTTCAAGTGTCTGTTAGCATTAGCATTAGCCGCGCTCTAGCGTTTCGGTTCGAATCGGGGTCCGATGGGAGAGTGACCGGCCGATACGAGGCCCAGAAACAGATGGCCATGGCTCTATTAATACATCAGACGACCTGCGCGGTCTAGCCAAACATGCACGTCTGCCAGTTGCTGCCGGCTGCCCACCTGGGAAGCAGCGGGGAATCATTTGGCTTAATTAGCCTAATGAGAAAAACAATAGGAGGCTCAATGTCCGTCAGTCAGGAAATGAGGGCTAGAGAGGTCATATTGTTTTACCTTCGTTTAGCATATGCAAGTTGGCTTTGTGTCTTAGCTTTCAGAGAGGAACAGACGGTGACAGCAGGACATAAAAAGGGTCACCGATTAAGTTACATACCCTTTTGCGATCCTTTTATCACAGGTGAGAGTCATTAAACAGTATTTATGGACACACACAAAAAGGTAATACACAACTTTACCAAGCCAATACAAAAAAATACAAGCTAACAGACAAAAGAGCTCCCATCAAAAACAAGCTATATTGATTCTGCAAAGCATGATTGCATTTGCGCAGTGTTTTGAACCGTTGAACTTATTTGAAAAACGCTCAGGATTGAAGGAGCTTTTTTTGTGCATGTGTGTATTTTTGGCTGATACTGAGCTATAGCTTCCTAGAATGTTTCCTTCACCTGGTCATTTAAAGTTCTGTAAACATTTTTTTTTTTTTTTTTTTAGAATAGCACACATAAAATGTCCCTACTTGACAGATAACAGAAATAGGTGTTCTGAGATATGGCACCTGTCTCAGTGAAAGCTCTGGACTCAGTAAATAACTGAAGAATCTGACTGTGGCAGGCTGTTGTTTTGCCCAGTGGAGGCACAGAAAAATTAAAATTCTTAAATCTCATTCATGTAATCATATTCAAACCTGACAAAACACACAAGAACCAGTTAACTATGCAGGCCTCGACAGTCAAGCATCTAACAATACTGTTGCAGCCTATTCCTTCCCATAAATTAATAATCTGCAAAATTAATGAATATCAACAAGTTGTTCAGTATTTTCTTTTTGCAGCCTGCTGACACACTGTATCTATCTATATCTGCTGTCAAGCCAAGGACTTCTTAAATTTTCAAAACTGCCAAGTCATAGGCTATATTTGAACTCTCCAAAATGTCAGCATAACATCTTTACACGCTCCAAAAATATAAAAGTAGAGGAGTCAGCACCGCAGGCTTTAGTGATGTGTATACAGCAAACGGTTTGCTGTATCATAGTCTTTTTTTTTTTCTTTATGCAAAGTTAAGCAGCAACATGCTTCAGGACAAACATATGTTCACAATAAGCAAACATACTCATAAGAGAAACTGTCTCAAGATTGTGTCAGCA